>BLKR01003516.1:0-142427 GCA_011170035.1 Teleogryllus occipitalis | reverse complement strand
AAATTTAAAGAAGTACAATTGGCTAATCGGAAGGTAAAGGCGCTCATCGATTGTGGAAGTCAAGTTAGCTTACTGCGACAAGACATTTACGATTCACTGAGTGCTCCGAAACTAGTCAAAACGGATATGGTCCTGAGCGGATTTGGGAAGAACTTCGTGTGTCCTCAAGGATACTTTTCAACAACTGTCGTCGTTGATGGTGAGCAGTTTACAACAGACGTATACGTGGTTGCAGCAGATACCATGAAACTCGAAATGGTCATTGGAAACGAGCTTCTTGACCAAGCGGAAGTGCTCATAAACAGAAATGGTGTCACCCTACGGAAACCAAAATTAGAAGCTCACATCATGTGCATCCAGGCCGTAAATAAGGAAGAATTGGATATAGGAGATTCGGTCAAAAGCGAGATAAAAAAGGAAGTTCAAGGTTTAATAGCAAACTATGTTCCGGAGAAGACCAAATCTGTTGATGTCAAGATGAAGATCTTAGTGAAGAATGAAGAGCCAGTTCACTGCAGACCGCGACGACTTTCGCCTCGAGAAAAAGAAGTGGTGGACAATCAAGTGCTAATTTGGATTCATGACAAAATAATAGAACCGAGTTCATCAGAGTATGCCAGTGCAGTAATCGTGGTGAGAAAGAAGAACGGATCATCAAGAGTTTGCATTGATTACCGCAGGCTGAATAAGATCGTGGTGAAGGACCGCTATCCTTTACCCCTTATCGACGATTTGCTTGATAAATTGCAGGACGCCCGAGTTTTCAGTACGTTGGACCTCAGAAACGGATTTTTTCATGTGGACGTCGAAGACAGCAGCAGAAAATACACGTCATTCGTGACTCATTCAGGACAGTTCCAGTTCTTAAAGGTACCGTTTGGATTTACAAATTCTCCTGCAGTATTCCAACGGTATATAAATAGTATATTTTGGCAACTAGTGAGGGACGGTGTTTGCTTTGTATATATGGACGACATCATTGTTCCCGCTAAAGATGATGAAGAGGCTCTACGCAAACTTACGTTGGTATTAGACGTCGCCAGGGAATACGGTCTACAATTGAACTTTGAGAAATGTCAATTTCTAAAGAGAAAAGTTGAATACCTGGAATATGTAGTCCAGGAGGGACAAATTCAACCTTCTCCAAGCAAGACATTGGCTGTTCAAAATTTCCGAGAACCAAAGAATATAACCGGAGTGCAGAGTTTTTTAGGTCTAACGGGGTATTTTAGAAAGTTTATCCCAGATTACAGTACAATCGCGAAACCAATGAGCGATCTACTCAGAGATGATACAGAATTCCGATTTGGTGCTGAGCAAAGAGAGGCTTTTCAAAAACTGAAGGATAGTCTATCATCTGTTGAAGATTTACAATCAGAAGTACGAAACCGAATTGCATACAGATGCAAGTAAGTATGGCTATGGAGCTGTATTATTACAGAAATTTCCGGACGACGAAAAGCTACATCCAATCTCTTATATGAGTAAGAAAACAACGACGCAAGAAGAAAAGTACAGTAGCTATGAGCTCGAAGTTTTGGCCGTTATAAAAGCATTGAGGAAATTTAGAGTCTATTTACTGGGAATAGATTTTAAAATCGTTACTGATTGTGCAGCCTTTCAGAAGACTATGAGCAAAAAGGACTTATCACCGAGAGTCGCTAGATGGGCCTTAGCTCTGGAGGAATACTCATACACGATAGAACATCGACCAGGACACAGGATGAAGCATGTAGATGCTTTGAGTCGCTGCATGACTATAAATTTCAACTTTGCTGATAGCTTGATTGCGCGGATCAAAAGGGCACAAGCCGAAGACGAAGGGTTGCTCGCTATAATGAGCATCCTGAGGAAGGGCAAGTACGACAACTTTGTGATGAGAAGTGGACTCTTATTCAAATTTGAAGACGGAAAAGAGTTACTGGTTGTTCCACGCGCCATGCAACAGGAAATAATAAAAACTGCACACGAAAAGGGTCATTACGGAAGCAAGAGGACTGAAGAGGAAGTGAAACAGGAATTCCACATTCCAGGACTAGTTGAGAAAACGCGTCGAGTCATATCCAACTGTGTAACATGTTTGATAGTGAATCGCAAATCTGGAAAGAAAGAAGGACTTTTACACCCGCTGTTCAAGGAGAGTCAACCGTTGTATACCTATCATATGGATCACATCGGCCCACTGAAGTCTACCAACAAGGGCTACAACCATATTCTAGTGATCGTCGATTCATTCACGAAATTTGTTTGGCTCCACCCGGTAAAGACAACGAAGACGAAGGACACAATTTCAAAGATGGAACTTCAGAAGACTACGTTCGGTAATCCTCTTCAAGTGATCACTGATAGAGGCACGTCTTTTAGTTCACAAGAGTTCCAGGACTACTGCACGACGGAAAGAATTAAACACATAATGGTAACGACGGGCTTGCCCAGAGCCAATGGGCAAATTGAGCGTCTCAATTCAACGATTGCTTCTATCATCGCGAAACTTTCCATTGACGACCCGGAGAAATGGTACAAAGTGGTACCAGCTGTTCAACGGGCCATGAATTCTACCTATAACCGGAGCATTGGAAGGACGCCATTCGAACTTATGACTGGCGCAAGGATGCGAAATCCGACTGATATTCGTATCAAGGAGTTATTGGAAGAAGAGCTAATTAACAATGTCGAAGAAGAACGCAACCTTATACGAGAAGAAGCTAAAGCACAGATTTTCAAGGTCCAGGACGAAAATCGCGCTGATTTTAATAAGCGTCGTAAGGAAGCTACAGTATACAAAGTCGGCGATTTAGTGGCTATCAAGCGGACGCAATTCCGGCCGGGTTTAAAACTCAAAGCCAAGAATCTGGGTCCCTACCGAATTACAATGGTCAAACCAAATGATACATACGATGTCAGCAAGGTCGGAGATAACGAGGGGCCACGAACCACCACTACGTGTGCCGAGTATATGCAAGCTTGGCCAGACGGATACTCATCATCCGAGCCGGATGATAGTCAGGACGGCCGAATGTGGGAGACCGATTCAAATCAGGCGGATTTTTTGGGGTTCCCGGTAGAGGCGCAAGATGGCGTGGCGGCAGGACCAAGTCGGTTGACAACGAGCGTAAACAAGACTCTCGAACGCAAGTAACGCCGAGATGAACACGTTGTGAATTGTCGGGATATAGTTTATTTGTATTGTTCTTCAAGTATTTCAAGAATATAATTATCTTTTTATATTTCAACGACGAGTTTATTTCTATTCCGACTACCATTTCTCCCACATATATATTATATGTAAATATTTATATATATATATATATATATATATATATATATATATATATATATGGTATATACAAATATAACAAAAAACTAGTTAATCATATAAAGAGAAAGTTAAGATTGAAAATATGTTCTCTTAATTTTGAAGCTTCGTCACATTTCAAGGACTACATTTCCTCTCCTTCAGGAGTCTTAAATAAATTGTCATCCTTTTTTTAAAATATATTTTACTCCAATATATTTGTACTTAATTTTTTATGTAAGAACCGTAAAAAGCCAATTTTTCACTTCCATGGCGTCAGAGACTAGTCACTCTTTGAACATTGTCACGTTCTATTCTGAACTTTTCAATCTAAATTATGTTTTTCGATTACTAATTTGCTTTTGCTTTCAATATGTTATATTTTGGGTAATCTGTTTTTAATAAATAGGCAAACAAACTGGATAAGTGTTGCACGTGTAAATTGCGCGTATTCAATTAATTAGAAATACTTCAGGAATTAATGCTTGAAATTAGTGTATCTGTATATGCCTTTTCCTTATTTTGGTATAATATACGTTTTAAATTTTGTGTTAGCTCAGTTTGAAGATGTTTTATGCTAATCGTGGAGGTCTAAGGCTGATACCATGCAGTCGATTTGGAAATACACGAACGAAGCGATCCAAATTCGTCGTATCAAATAGGTGATATTTTTGCCTATCTAACTTAACACCTACAACTTTTTTACTCTCTACACTACTTATACAGAGCATTCCAAACGTGTGCCATTTATCCGTTTGCTTTAGCTACTTTTTAAAAAGATACTCGCGTGCCGGCGTCATTGAGCCTGTGGTACCACTCGCGCCATCTCCTTTGTGGCGGCTGGTGCGGTGTTTCCCCGACCTCAACTGCTTCGTTGCCGCTGCCTTTGTCACAAGGGCGCTGTTGCGACCTCCCTTGCGGTCACCGTAGCCGCAGCCCACATCGTTACTCCGCCGCGATATCCACCGACACCGCGGTCACCACCGTCGCCGTCGTCTCCGCCGCCGGTGAAATCCCCGCCGGCAGTTGCACCGCCATCATCGTCGTCACAGCCACCACCCCCGCCACTACACCTATCAAAGCCACCGCCACCTTCACTGCCCAACCACAAACACAGCCACCATCAAAATAATCTCTATCACCGCCATCGCAACCATCATTGCTTCCGCCCCGCCCCAACCACTACTACCACCTCCAACACCATCAAACCCACAGCCACAGATGCTGATCTGCCTCGCCCCCTTCCGCCACTGTTGCATCTATAATCATCGTCGCCAACTCTACCGTCACTGCTACCACCTTACCACAAGCACCATCACCACCATGATACCCCCCGCTGTAGTTACCGCTCCACACCGACTACTTCCGCCACCACCGCCTCCACAATCATCGCCGCCACCTCTGACGTCGCTGCTACCGCGTAGCCACAAGCACTACCACCACCATCATCAAACCCACCACTCTCCTCATCGCTCCGCCCCGACCCCTTCCGCCACCACCGCCTCCACAATCATCGCCGCCACCTCGACCGTCGTTGCCTTGCCACAAGCACCACAACCCCCATCCAACTCACCGCTGTAGTCACCGCTCCGCCCCGCCCCCTACCACCACTACCGCGTCCCCAATCACCGCCGCAGCCGCCGTCGCCGCCTGCTTTCACGTTGCTGGAGGCGCCCCCAGGAGGGCCTTCTCGACGGCCTCTCCGCCGCGCCGCGCTCTCAGAAGTTTGGCGACGCGGCGCGGCGCGGGGCGGGCCCCGCACGGCGCCACCCGGCCTCCATCCTCGCGCGCTCGCTGCGCCCTCTTCGCAGCCCCTTCTGCTCCGCCCAGATTCTCCCCAACGCGCCTCCGCGCTGCGCTGCGAATGTTACACGCGTTGATTAACGAATTGGAGATTTACAGTCGACTACGGTTATAGTGAACTTCTGGGGACTAACATGTTCGGTTCGCTATATCAGAGGTTCACTATATCCGATGATATCAAAATTAAATAAATGTTCTCCACAATGATTGAAATTTTCAGTCCATCCTGTCAATGAATTTTGATGTACCTCTATTTTAATAAAATCAATGTCTTTATTTGTTCTTAAAAAACAAATTCTTCTGCTCCGCCCAGATTCTCCCCAACGCGCCTCCGCGCTGCGCTGCGAATGTTACATTCGTTGGTTAACGAATTGGAGATTTACAGTCAACTCCATTTATTGTGAACTTCTGGGGACTAACATGTTCGATTCTCTATATCAGAGGTTCGCTATATCCGATGATATCAAAATTAAATGTTCCCCACAATGATTGATTTTATTAACATAGATAACATATTAACATCAAAATTCATTGCCAGGATGAGCTGAAAATTTCAATGTCTTTATTTGTTCTTAAAAAATAAATTCTTCTGCTCCGCCCAGATTCTCTCCAACGCGCTTCCGCAGTGCGTTGCGAATGTTACACGCGTTGATTAACGAATTGGAGACTTACAGTCGACTCCGGTTATAGTGAACTTCTGGGGACTAACATGTTCGGTTCGCTATATCAGAGGTTCGCTATATCCGATGATATAAAAATTAAATAAATGTTCTCCACAATGATTGAAATTTTCAGTCCATCCTGTCAATGAATTATGATGTACCTCTATTTTAATAAAATCAATGTCTTTATTTGTTCTTAAAAAACAAATTCTTCTGCTCCGCCCAGATTCTCCCCAACGCGCCTCCGCGCTGCGCTGCGAATGTTACATGCGTTGGTTAACGAATTGGAGATTTACAGTCGACTCCGTTTATTGTGAACTTCTGGGGACTAACATGTTCGATTCTCTATATCAGAGGTTCGCTATATCCGATGATATAAAAATTAAATAAATGTTCTCCACAATGATTGAAATTTTCAGTCCATCCTGTCAATGAATTATGATGTACCTCTATTTTAATAAAATCAATGTCTTTATTTGTTCTTAAAAAACAAATTCTTCTGCTCCGCCCAGATTCTCCCCAACGCGCCTCCGCGCTGCGCTGCGAATGTTACATGCGTTGGTTAACGAATTGGAGATTTACAGTCAACTCCGTTTATTGTGAACTTCTGGGGACTAACATGTTCGATTCTCTATATCAGAGGTTCGCTATATCCGATGATATCAAAATTAAATGTTCCCCACAATGATTGATTTTATTAACATAGATAACATATTAACATCAAAATTCATTGGCAGGATGAGCTGAAAATTTCAATGTCTTTATTTGTTCTTAAAAAATAAATTCTTCTGCTCCGCCCAGATTCTCCCCAACGCGCCTCCGCGCTGCCCTGCGAATGTTACATGCGTTGGTTAACGAATTGGAGATTTACAGTCGACTCCGTTTATTGTGAACTTCTGGGGACTAACATGTTCGATTCTCTATATCAGAGGTTCGCTATATCCGATGATATCAAAATTAAATAAATGTTCCCCACAATGATTGATTTTATTAACATAGAGATACTTCAAAATTCATTGCCAGGATGAGCTGAAAATTTCAATGTCTTTATTTGTTCTTAAAAAATAAATTCTTCTGCTCCGCCCAGTTTCTCCTCAAAGCGCTTCCGCGCTGCGTTGCGAATGTTACATGCGTTGGTTAACGAATTGGAGATTTACGGTCGACTCCGGTTGAAGTGAACTTCTGGGGACTAACATGTTCAGTTCGCTATATCAGAGGTTCGCTATATCCGATGATATCAAAATTAAATAAATGTACTCCACAATGATTGATTTTCTTAACATAGAGAAGCATCAAAATTCATTGACAGGATGAACTGAAAATTTCAATATCTTCATTTGTTCTAAAAAAATAAATTATTTTCAATTATTTGATTCGTATATTTTTCATTAGTAATTTTTCTACACCTTTCTCCAGAGTTCTCTCCATACTTAATTCTGCATTGTCCTCTGGTTATAAGTATTGTAATGCAGTCTTCACACCTTTTAATGTCTCTTGCACTGTTGGAACACCGTTTCACTTTCACAAGGCCGTTTTACTCGCCTAATAACATGCTAGATCCAATTTATTTCCAGGAATTATTTTTTAAGTCCACTAAATCCGAGGTTCAAGTTCACTATATCCGAATCTTCTTATGATTATTTGTAATGCAAGTGAAACCGGACCAGTGACAAGTTCAATATAACCGAGGGTTCACTATATCAGAGTTTACTATAACCGGAGTCAACTGTACTTCTTTTGTTATTGTGTAATGTCCTCTCGAATAGCCGATATAGGAGCACCAGCTGTGCTTAGCGTACAGCCAGAATTGTTGGTTTCTCTGCAGCGACTGACCAGGACGTCCTAGGGTTTGAGCCCCGACAGTGGTGGATTTTCGACACTATACAGTTAGATCGAGAATTCTGGCTACCGGTTCCTTCTATTTTTTTTCGTAGTTTTTTTCTTTTTTCATGAATACTTGGCAAATGCCCGAGCTGGACGATAACAAACGGTCAATGGGCTGGACGTGATCTTTCCTTCCTCCTCCTTGTCCTTTCTCCGACCAACACCAGGTGAATACCGGAGCAGTACCCGAGAAAACGGGCCACGGACCGCGCGCGATCTTTCCTTCCTCTTCCTTGTCGTATCCTCACCCCTTACACACACACACACACACACACTAACATGCACTACACCCCGTGAGACCGGTCGGGGACATAGAGCTTTTCCGGCTCGGATGGTGCCCCGCTGGTGAGAGATACGTGATTGTGGAACTCCACTAGTCGGCAGCAGATCGACGCTGGATCTCGCCATCCAGCGGGGAAAGATCACCGCCAACTCTCCATAAAACATGCACTACATTTAAAGGAGTAATGATGTCAGTCGTTTATAGATAGATAAATTTATTCTGCAATAGTTATCAAAACTTGTAGCAGAATTTCATACTAATACAATAATAACAATAATTCTATAATAATAATATACAATAATAATAATAATAATAATAATAATAATAATAATAATAATAATAATAATAATAATAATAATAATAATGGAATTAAAATAAATTTCATTTTGAGAATATAACTAACAAAAGGGTTTGAGTCGTCTCTATCAGAGTTCAAGAGACTGGGCCAGTTGGCATGCCCTCACCCAGGACTTGTTATGGTAGCGCGGTGGGAGAGAAACGGATTCGCCTGGGTGCCATCGGCTCTAGTCTAGTGAAATGCGAGTATCACTTGGGTCAACACAACGGCATTGTACGCACATGGCCAGGATATGTTTATGACTTGCGTCGGTTCGAACATTCTTCGAAAACTGTGTTTAGCTGCTATATGCCTGCAGTTAGTCGAATGCAGAGGCTGGTGGTCTCTTGTTTCAACTGAGTTTGCGAGAAGCATTTTCTGCCCCAAAGGCCTACTACACCAACGTCTTGTAATGTCACAGAATTTAAATATACTCCTTTTTGAGCATATAAGCAACAAAAGCCTAGATCAGAGTTCAGGTAGCCGACCCACCCGGCATGCTCAGGCCTAGTTCTACCCCGCTTTATCGTGCCATGTTGGTGCAATGGGGGAGAAGCGGACACGCTCGAGCGCCATCGGCTTTAGTCTAGTGACAGACAATTGGCACGTGGGTCACTACAGCAGGGCGCTGTCACCTGAGTGGTTCCAATTCTTTAATTTGAAACCTAAATATTTTGGTGTCAAAGGACAAAGCTGCACACGTTTCACGTAGAATGGGCTGACGGAAAACAAATGCGCAAAGAGAACTTCTTAAGGTTTGACTGATTGATTCGTGTTGCCGGGCACGTCAACTGCTTTGGTCATTAGTCCCGTTAGTGTAGTGCATGTTTTTCTCCGGAGATGGCGGTGATCTTTCCCCGCGGGATGGCGAGATCCGGCGCCGACCTACCGTCGGCTAGTGGGGTTTCCCCCTAACCAGGACTCCCCCACCAGCGGGGTACCGCCCCAGCCGGGACAAGCTCTAAGCTCCCGACCGGTCTCCCGGAGTATGTGGTAGTCTAGTGCATGTTAGTGTAAATGTGTGTAAGTGAAGAGGATAGGACAAGGAAGAGGAAGGACAGGTCGCGCGCCGTCCGTGGCCCGATCGGTAGGGTACTGCTCCGGCATTCGCCTGGTGTTAATCGGAGAACTTCTTAAGAGAGAACACGTGCGAGTCACCCATGAAACAAAACTCCCTATTCTGTACCAAACTTCTTTGTGCTTGACGTTTGAGAGTCACGTGACGACTCTGACAGTTACTTTCTAGTCTGGCATGCAATAGCAGCAACTTTTTCCAATAAAGTAATCAATTCTTGTTGCCACAAACACTGGAATGAAGAATTGAAGGGGATAGAGCAAGATTCCAGCAAAGCGCTTCTGCCACATCTTAATACCCAATACCAAAATATTATATAATTAAAAATATCTTGACAGTACAGCGATTGGTCTGAAAAGTATGAAAGGTACCGGACTGATTTCTGATATTCGCTATAGATTGTTCACCAAAGCTCATGCACCGCGCACGAGGCAATGGTAGCTGTCAACCCTGTTTCCGCCGACAGCCAACTGTTCCGTACAAAAATTATGGTACAATGTACAGAAGATAAGACTGAACTGTTGAACTGCCGAATAAGACGGTAATGCATTTGGAGCAGGACCGTGGTTCGGAGGAAGTAGGGCAAAAATACGTGTTGAACGTTTTAGAAGGCCAACAAATCTCACAGAGCTTAACATTGCTAACTGTATTAAAAGAAAATATTAATCAAAAATAAGAAAAAACTGGCTTACTTCTGGATCTAGACAACGGGAAATAAGCACTCATACATAGAAGTAGAACGATTCGCCGTGGTTACAGAATTCATTGCAGCTACAAAATGCGGCCTTAGAGCAAAGTTCTGTAATCATTTCCATGAATCATCAGTTAAGAAGTACAACTCTTTTGTACTTGTACGTTCCCTTTTTTAATTATTGAACTAAAGGAAATATTTTTACGAAACATTTCGCAAAACACAGTAAATAAATTTGCACACATTTTCATCTCTATGCGATAGAAAAGATACAATTTATATTTGTATTTATACTGCAAAATAAAAATGTGTACATTTAACATTTGCAACTGCCAAGAGAAAAAATTCTAAAATGACAGCCCAACATGAAGCGAGATTATTTTACATTTCGGAGGAGGACTTCGCCTCCGAGTTCGTCCTCCGCGAACGGTGTGTTTGCGATCCGCCTTGTGTATCAAAGTCACTTTCCGACCCCGCGCTGCTCAAAGTCAAAGGTCAGCATTGGCGCATCCCCGTGCTCGCGGTGGCGTCGCCTCGCCGCGAAGCCAGACCGGAGATTGAGGCCCCACGAACGCCGCGCCGCCGGCGGGGAACCGGAGAAGCGGGGGCGGCACGGGCGGAGCTCGTGGGCGCCGGGCCGGCCGCAGGGCGCTGCTGATGGGGATAGCACCGGTGGCAGTGGTGGATGGTGGTGGAAGTGGCAATGGGGACGGCGGCAGAGATCATGATGGGGATGAAAGTGGCAATAGGGACGGTGGCAGTTGTGGATGGTGCTGAAAGTGGCATTGAGGACGGTGGCTGTGGTATGATGGTGGTGAAAGTGGTAAAGCGGACGGTGGCTGTGGTCATGGTGGTGGTGAAAGTGGCATTGGGGATGGTGGTAGTGGTATGATGGTGATGAAAGTGGCATTGGGGACGGTGGCAGTGGTATGATGGTGGTGAAAGTGGCAACGGGGTCGGTGATAGTGGTATGATGGTGAAAGTGGCAATGGAGTCGGTGGTAGTGGTATGATGATGATGAAAGTGGTAAAGGGACGGTGGCTGTGGCATGGTGGTGGTGAAAGTGGCATTGGGACGGTGGCTGTGGTATGATGGTGGTGAAAGTGGTAAAGCGGACGGTGGCTGTGGTCATGGTGGTGGTGAAAGTGGCATTGGGGATGGTGGTAGTGGTATGATGGTGATGAAAGTGGCATTGGGGACGGTGGCAGTGGTATGATGGTGGTGAAAGTGGCAACGGGGTCGGTGATAGTGGTATGATGGTGAAAGTGGCAATGGAGTCGGTGGTAGTGGTATGATGATGATGAAAGTGGTAAAGCGGACGGTGGCTGTGGTCATGGTGGTGGTGAAAGTGGCATTGGGGATGGTGTAGTGGTATGATGGTGGTGAAAGTGGCAATTGGGACGGTGGCAGTGGTCATGATGGGGTGAATGTGGCAATGGTCATGATGGAGTGACAATGGTGCTAAAAGAAGCAGGTGTTGAGAACGGCACTGGTGGTGACAGAAGCATTGATTACGATGGCGGTGTTAGTGCACGTGATGGCGCCAATGATGGTGTGATTTGTTGTGGCGTTGGTTGCAGCGGCACAGATGGTTGATGGCAAAGGTAGTTATGGATGTAGTGGCGATGGCAGTGGTTGTGATGATGCTAGGGTAGGAACGATGATGTGATAATTTTAGTGCTTGTGACAGCGATGGTGATAAATGTATGAAAGGTGGCAGGAATATTTACAGTTGTGTCGGCAATGATTTTAGCGCTGTTTGTAAGGAAGGCATTGATCTGGTGTCGTTGGCAGTGTTGATTGTGTTGTGAGTGTCGGTGGCTTAGTGGCGTCAGTCGTGATAGCAGTGATGGCAGCAGTTAGAATGGTGGATGAAGGAGCAGTGGTGATGGTGGTGGCTGGGGTGGCAATGAGAGTGTAGCGGCGGTAAAATTAGTAGCGGATAGGGCTATGATGGTGATAATGGTGACTGTTGCAGAGTAATAACGGTGGCGTTGACGATGGCAGTGCGGTGGCAATAACATGGGTGATGTATTAGTTGCAGTGATGGTAACGGAAATATTTGCGATGGTGGTATTGGTAGTGGTGATGATTGCGATAACCGTGGTGATGGTGGTGATGACATTGTGACTGTGGTAATGTTGGCGGTAATGGTACAGATAGTGGTGACGGTGACAGAGCTGTAGTGGGGATGACAATGGCAGTGTGGCGGCGATAACATTGGTGACGGTGGTATTGATAGTAGTGACGGTTGCAGAGCAGTGGTGGTGACAACGATGGCAGTTCGGCGACGGCAACATTGGCCTATATTGGTATTGGTAGTGGTGACGGTAGCAGAGCAGTGGTGGTGACAACGATGGCAGTTCGGCGACGGCAACATTGGCCTATATTGGTATTGGTAGTGGTGACGGTAGCAGAGCAGTGGTGGTGACAACGATGGCAGTTCGGGGACGGTAACATTAGGCGATAGTGTTATTGGTAGTGGTGACGGTTGCAACGGACGTCGTCGGCCGCGGAGCAGTAGGCGCCTGCGGCGAAGCCACCGCCCCGTTCGGATCAGTGGCTTGGGCTTCGCCCGCGCCGCGCTGCGCCGCGCCACGCCACTCCACGCCGCGCCGCTGCGAAGCGCCCGCCCGCGCGGTTAATTACCGCGTAAACACGCGACGGCGCAACCCACGCCCCGGCCGTCACCGCCGTCCCTGCCGTCACAGCCCACTCGCGTTCGCAGCAGCCAGGGCGCGCTCTCGCTCGCTCCAGTTGGCATTACCTCAGCTCCTGGCTATATTTCTAACTAGCAAAATACCCGGCGTTGCCCGGGCTTTCTTTAAATTCAATCCTTGCGAATGAGGGAAAAGATCAATTTTATATGAACCATGTGTTTAATATTGGTATTGACAGTGGTGATAATTTTATATATTTACTACGTATTATATTATATTTAATAATATAATGCAATACGTGTTTAATAATATTAAACCACATGTTTAATATTATTAATTAACGTAAATTCTAATAAAAATACTATAATTTTCTTTCGTTTTATTTTACCGCACATTGCTATTAAATGAAATTTTTCTAATCGTATGCACCGCTACTGACCTCTAGCGAATAAATTAGGTACCAGTTTTGCTGCGGCACTCCTGGGCTCTCTCGGAATATATTAGGATTATATGTCCCGCGGAATATAAACATATTGTTTATATTATTTATTTTCCGCATTCGGGTTGTGTTAGTCTTTACTAAACTTTGCAAGGACACTTCAACAATTCTGAAGAAGAGTCTAAAAATTTCATGTCTATTTGTACGCTACTTTTTGTGGTATCGATGTCGGTTACACGTCGTTGAATTCAGTTTTATTGGTATAGATTTCCATTGCGCGCAGAAATTGAATGGGCGCTATGCAGCCCCTGGACATATCAGAGGCTTCTGTGGTTTTGCGAGACGCTCATGGACTCTGCCAAAGTCCAACAAAAAGAAACTTACCGATTTTAAATGAAAAATGAACATATTTGATTGTTCTCTCTATTCTCATACTGCGCTTGTTGACTGAATTCTCTTATCTAGTGCGTCACTGCCTACTACACCACTGACATACGACAGCAAGTTTCAACGGAAAAGGCCGTTAAATATTTGCTATTTATTTATTGAGTCGTGCAATAGAAATTTTTTATAAGAATAGCAATTTTTTAAGTATAACGAACATTACACTAGAATTGATAGAGTTTTTCGTGTTTCCGGGCGCGTCAACTGCTTCGGTCATTAGTCCCATTAATGTAGTGTATGTTTTTTCTCGTGAGATGGCGGTGATCTTCCCCCACTGGATGGCGAGATCCGGCGCCGACCTACCGTCGGCTAGTGGGGTTTCCCCCTAACCAGGACTCTCCCACCAGCAGGGCACCGCCCCAGCCGGGACAAGCTCTAAGCTTCTGACCGGTCTCCCGGAATGTGTGGTAGTGTAGTGAATGTTAGTGTAAGTGTGTGTGAAAGGGGAGACGATAGAACAAGGAAGATCGCGCGCGGTCCGCGGCCCGTTCGGTAGGGTACTGCTCCGGCATACGCCTGGTGTTGATCGGAGAAACCACGGAAAACTACCGATCAGAGCAGCCGGCCGCTAGAATTCTCCTCCAGACAGCGGCTGAATCAGACCTAGCTGAAATACTAGTGTCCTGCCGCCGTCAGGAATGGAACCTAGGACCTCCCGGTCAGAGGCGCTGCAGTGACATCAGTTGATGCACTTAGCTACCGCTCCCGGTCATTAGACTATGGTATTGCCGAATTCGCGAAGACGGTTTTTCTTAAAATATTGAATTTGTTGCAGTGTTGTTCGAGAGTATTTTATTTCTTCTTCTTCTTCTTGAGCAGTATCCGTTTTTGTTTTTTTTAAGGCTATTTTGTGTGATTTTGATCAGCAGTTTCGCTTCTCTGCACCAGTAGTTATCACTATATTTCTATTCAGAATTATTACATGGTTACTTAAGTGTATATATAGCTTCTACAAAAAATACGGTGATAAAAATTTTTTTTACCATTTTTATTTAACCTTAATCCAAAACGTTTCTCCCCGCAGTGGTAAATTTGTTGATGTTAGCAACCTCTTGAAATTTAATGTGTAATCCTTCTATCAAACGAATTGCAATTCATATGCAGGGGGAATCTCATTAGTTGTATGTGTTTATTATAATTATTACTAATGTCATCACTTTGTCGCATTTATTTGTGTTGATTATCATAATATAAAGTTAATCTGAAATCAGTTGAGGATCCTGTGGACTCAAATAGGGAATAGTCTGCCAGAGCACATTTGAAAATTATTGGAAATTCCATGAGAAAATCAAAATTCTCGTAATATGATAGGGATTGTCACTGATATACTGTATTGCGTTGTTCTTTATTAATTTTTGTAATTTTAGCACTTTTTATAACGACATCACAACATTTGCATCTTGTTGAATATATATTTGTTTTTATCTTTTTTTTGACATGATTACACTCTATAGCTAGTAATTTGGTTGTACTACAGATACCCTGAGATAGTAAATAAAAAATGTCAATGAAGTGAGGTCACATTGAGAAACTCAATATGCGTCATAAATTTGATGATTCTCCCATGAATTCACACTGTTCACAATAAAATCCACACTAAAGGCCTTTAAGATTTGTTTGTATATTTAAATTTATATATTGAGGTCTAGAGCTCCTTCAACTGTTAAAGTCAAAGAGACCTATACGCAATGTTCTAATAAGCAAATGAGGGCGGTAATGTCGGGGAAATGGTGAAATGCGACACAGGTGCGACGGGAGAACCCTAACAAATCCTGCCCAAATCTCGCTTTGTCTGCCATAAATTCCGCTGGGAGAGGCTGGGGATCGAACCCTGTCCCCTGTAACGTAACACATATTACCAGGCCTTCATTGCAGGAACATTCCCTGGAAAATGTTTGCTGGAAATAATCACGATATGTGGATTTTTAAATCTGAAGTAATGGAGAAGATACTTTGTAATTGGCGAAACTGTTTTGTGGGAAAATACATGAAACAGAATTTTCAGCGTCATATTTTTCTCCAATGCTAGCGAATTTTATATAAATGTGATTTTGCTTCTTTTCGTACATTTATCAATCACAGTTCTCAGAAACATCAATGCAGCTTTTTATGTATATTTTGTTTGTTGATTTTCTCCATAAGTGTGTGTCTGGTTACATTTGACAACGCAAACAGGAATATTTGATTTTCTAGTCATTTTTCCCTGGAGAGTGTTGGCTGCAAATTCTGACATTTTATTTGGTATTTGCTAAACTTCTCATGCAGTTTGATAAATTCATATCCTTAATATCGCAATTGGTTTATAAATTTATGTAATGTGTGTTACATGGATTTGATATTACTCGTTCAGTAGTGAGTTTATTTCCACAGTTCTATGACCACTAATCAGAATGAAATTAGTCATCATATCTTATAAAAGTCATATCTTAAAATAATTATCCGGCATGTGTAACATCATAAAAATACTTAGGAGGCGGCAATTATTTGGCGACATATTTTTTTGTTTAATAGCTGTCCATATTAGTTGTTTCGAAATGTGTTTTGCAATATTCTGAAAGTTTTTACTTTCTTACGTCTTTCGTGTGGGGACGTGAGGGTCCACATCCCGCGTCAAACAATTTTAAAACGCATCCAGTAATTTTATTCTCATTTCATTTCTTATTCGAGATTCTTTCAATATAACATTTTAACAATGATATCCTTTCTTTACGTTAGTCAAATATAAAAATTGAACATGGTGTATACAAAAATATTTTGTTGTCCTTTGTTAGTCAAAAGTTTGCCCATAAGAAATATCATAAGGATGCTCCAGAACTGACGGATGTAGAGCCATCCGCACCTGCGTTATTTCCCACCACAAATTACTCTAATCGCCACTTCCTCCATCGTTTCCGTTACTGACGTGGTTTTCGAAGTTATTTCAGAATATTATAATTGACTACATGAATAGCTGTGATAACCCTTTTCAATCCATTGAGTGCACGCGCCTTTAAACTAATCAATAGTAACTTAGCATGACTTGAAGAAAAATTCCGCGGACGTACACGTTTTATTTGATGTGAACAAATTTTACGAACAAGCAAAACTCATGAACATATGCCTAACAATGGAAGTCCACTTTAACACAGTATTCCAGTGTACAAGGACCGTCTCTTGTTAATGTGATGTACTGCCGACTAAAATCAACATCTCGAAATCTCCCCTTATTATTACATGGTTTACATACGATGTATTTATTTTACGCAGAAATTCCTCCTCTGGGGACCCGCGCTGCATTTGTTATCCCGCGGCGTATTAATCGTTCGAGCGCACCGCCCTCGCCGTCGCCATTTGACGAGCGTGTTTTCTTTGCGGGGAAGCCCCGGCCACGTCTCCCTGCGGCCTTTTCTCTCCCCGCCCTTTCCGCTCGTAGTCGTCTCCGCGTTGCCACAGAATAGATACTGGCGTTCCGCTCTTCCCAACACCGCCCACGACACGACCGTGGGAAGCTGTTCTAATGCGCTCGACTGATTTTCACCCGGCCCATCTCGTCATCAGGCACACGGTAAGGTGGCTCAGGGCAACAACACATGACGCTGCAGAGCCTCTGATCGGGAGGTCATAGGTCGGTAGCAGCGTTTTCGACACTAGCTTGTCAGTTAGGTCGAATTCAGTCTCAGTTAAGAGGAAAATTCTAGCGGCCGACTGCTTTGATCGGTAGTTTTCCGTGGTTTCTTCGATCAAAAACAGGTGAATGCCAGAGTAGTACGCTATCAAATGGGTCACGGACCCCACGCGACTTTTCTTTCTTCTTCCTAGCTCTATCCTCAGCCCTAACTCACACACGTACATGGACTATACTAAAACATGAATCGGGAGACCAGGTGGGAGCTTAGAGCTTTCCGGCTAAGATGGTGCCATTCTGATAGGAGATACCTGGTCGGGAAAAATGCCGGAGTGAGGTCCGCGGCGGATCTCACCATCAAGCGGGAAAGATTCCCACCCCCTCTCGCGATAAGGACATGCACTACACTTACGAGACTAATAGCCTTAGCAGTTGACGCGCCCGGAATCACCAATCAATAAGCCGTCATCAGGATCATGAAAGATCTTGTTTCGACCGTGACTACAATTGTGAATTGTGTGTGTGTGTGTGTATATATGTGTGTCTATTTATGTGTGTAAATAAGTATGAGTGTGCGTATTTTGGTATTTAGGGTCATATTAATCCGACTTTAGTCAACTAGCGGTGCTCCCAAGCATGGACCCTGTTTTTATGTATTATCCACATCTTCATTGAAGGGGGACATGCCGCGAGAATGTCGAATTTCGATCACTGTACATAGCTTACTTGATCCTCTTGGGCGTTTTTTTCGTCACACAGCTGTAGAAACAGGCGATTTATATTAGGCATTTTTGCCCCGCTCGGGAATCCTTCTGGACTGAATTACATAAAGCGCAGCCCATGAGTTATATTAATTGGTTAAAGACGTAATCAGGCCGATGAACAGCTAAGAACTGACGAACCTCAAGATGATGTGAGCCGTCTGTTATTTGCGTTTGGGTGGAGTGTCTTAATACTTTTCGTATTAAATTACCATCTTATTGCGAGGAAAAATATTAACAGGAAATAACCGTTTATTGCAATTGGTACACTCTTATTCCATTATAGACAAGCTAAAAATACGCAATATGGTAAACTAGTGGTGCTAAAACAGTAAGTACTTTCTTGCCTTTACTAATGGTTAGGTAATACTAGTTATACATTCGTTTCTCTCTGAATTAACTCGTCTCAGTCGTAATTTTTTGTAAAACCAATTACAAATAGTGGAACATTTGGAGCAAAACAAAATATTTTCAAGCCAATATCACGACATATTTGGCAATTATAATTGCTTTTCATACAGCTAAATCATGTCACAACAATGAGAAGTAATTAACAGAAATAATTGGCGAGTCGCGACGCGGAAAGTCATTGTTTCATTCCAATCTGATACACTCGAAAGGCTATAAATTTTTATTTCATGTATTTCAATTAGATTTTAAATAATTTCTAAAAGATTAATTTGTAAATGTATAAGAGAAGCTCTAATTTAAGAAGCGAACAAAGAAATATGAAATAATATACGCATTCTAACTTACGTAGCATCCAACTGCCTCATAATACTTCTAAAATTACGTTCACGAAACGCAGGATTTTCGTAGCGGGCGACTTAGTATGACGCCAAATTATCTCTGTCATCACCATCGCCCACCTTTTCAACCGCCACCACCAGTACCCCCGCCGTCGCCAAGCCACTGTTGTAGCTCACCGACCGCAGTCACGCCCATATGGTTAGCCAGTATTAGCTAATTATTGAATTGAATTTGCCTTATTTTACGTGGCGAGACTCAGGCCATAAGGCCTGCTCTTCCGTCTGACCACGCAAATTCCGCTATGCTCCTTTCACCATTCATGAGAGAAAGAAGGTATTACTTGGGCGACGAAACAGGCGATTTGAATTTAGCTCAGAGGCGTCATTTAGGCTTGAGGATCTTATACATGCAGTAAATCTACTAACATGGGACAGCCGGCTTTACTTCCCCTCCGAAGGATTTTTTCGCCCTTAAAAATCCACGGCTTCGATCGGGTTCGAACCCGCAAACTTGGGTATAACAGTCCGATACGCTAACGTTCAGTTACAGGCAGCCATCCACTGCCACTGTTACAAAAACCACCGACAGTTACTAGCTGATATAATCAAGATTTGTTTGCCTAGTGCAGCCACAGAACACAGCCACTGTGTCTGCTAGTCAGCCGCAGTCCGAGACAGGTGCAGTATCAGCAACGCAGCCAGTCACACTCACAGCCGCACCCGTTACCCCCACGCTCGCGCAGGCGCCCCCACACGAAAATAAAAACACAGTGACAAGTTATAGCCGCGTTTTTCACGTCGTTAGCCCGCTCTCCGGAGGAGGCAAGATAATTTCCATAATTTAACGATACGCTACGTCTCGAGCGACGTCTGTGACTTACGATGTTTTTGCCGACGCGACTGCGCGGGCGGCGGGGGCGGAGGCAGCGGAGGAGATGGAGGTGGTGCCGGCGGCGACGGGAGTGGGGTCGTGGAGGGAGGGAGGGAGGCGGGGAAGGTAAAGTTGAAGGTGGCGGCGGGAGTAGTATCAGGGTCGGAGGCGGAAGTGGTGGGGACAAATCAGATGAAGGTTGTGACGGGGACGGGGCGGACCGAGAGCGGTGGCTCAGTGTATCAACTGATGTCACTATAACGCCTCTGATCGGGAGGTTCTAGGTTCGAGTCTCATGGTGGCATAATTTTTAACATTAGCTTTTCGGCGAATTCAGTCGCTGTCTGGAGGAGAATTCTAGAGGCCGGCTGCTCTGGTCGGTAGTTTTTCGTGTTTTCTTATATCAAAAAACAGGCAAATGCCGGAGCAGTGCTGTAACAAACAGGCCAAGGACCGCGCGGGATCATTCCTTCCTCTTTCTTGCCCTATCCTCACCGCTTACACACACTTACACTAGCATGCACTACACTACCACACATGCCGGGAGACCGGTCGGGAGCTTATAGCATGTCCCGGCTGGGGCGGTGCCTCGGTTGTGAGAGATACCTTGCTGGGGAAACCCCGCTAGTCGACAGTAGGTCGGCGCCGGATCTCGCCATCCAGTGGGGGACGAAAACCGCTACCTCCCGATGAAAAAAATGCACTATACGTACGGGACTAATGACCTCACTAGTTCACGCGCTCGGAACCAGTAATAACCAATCAATCAATCGGGACGGGGTGGTTTTGGGGCATTGGCGGGGGCAGTGAGGAAGAAGGTAGTGGAGACGGCGACAGTGTCGGCGGCGGCGTTGACTTGTGGTTGCGGGGAGGGAGACGGCGGCAGTGATGTGTGGTGGAGATGGGGGTGGGCGGTCGTGGTAGTGGCTGGGGCGGGTGCTCTGACTGTTACGGTGGCGACGGAGTTACGGCGGTTCTTTCGTTTGAAGTAGGTTACGTGGCTTGTGGCTGTGAATTACCTCCATCGCAGAGTCCCGGAGTTAGTTTTGAATTGCAATGGGAAGTTGGCCACTTGGCGGTGGATGTAATTAATATCCTCGACTCGCATAAAGCACGAGGATTGTTGCAAAAAGTCGCGCGTGTTTGATTTAGTTGCGCCAGACGGCGTTTAGAGGCGAGGCAGACGTTCTCTTGGAAGTTGACAGCTCCTGTTGGCGAAACAATGGGATGTTGTGTTCGCAATGCAGTGCACTAAATGCAACTTTTTTTCATTTACGAATGGCGGCAGATTGTTACGAGTAAGTATTGCAGTGATGTTTCTGGTATACTTGCGCAGGGAGTATTTTACTTTTTTTTTAATTGGTTATTTAAGGTCGCATCAACATCTAGGTCATTAGCGACCACTAGCGGCGGCGATGGTGTTTGCGGCGGCGATGGTGTAACGGTTAGCGTATCGGACTGTTATACCCAAGTTTGCGGGCTCGAAGCCGTGCATTTTTAAGGGCGAAAAAATCCTTCGTACGCCTTCCTTCGGAGGGGAAGTAAAGCCGGCTGTCCCATGTTAGTAGATTTACTGCATGTAAAAGATCCTCAAGCCTAAATGACGCCTCTGAGCTAAATTCAAATCGCCTGTTTCATCGCCCAAGTAATACCTTCTTTCTCCCATGGTTGGTGAAAGGAGCGTAGCGGAATTTGCGTGGTTAGGCGGAAAAGCAGGCCTCATGGCCTGAGTCTCGCCACGTAAAATAAGGCACATTCAATTCAATTCAATTCAACGATTGGTGTTAACGGTATGGTAACTGTGAAGATGAAACGCAATGGTGTTGATAAGGGGTGAAAGGTCGAACACAAATGCAACCATGCCCCAGGCGGGACTCCAACCCACGACCCTTCGGTCCAAGATCACTACGACACTACTGCCTTAGCGATCTTGGCCACCGGGCCGACTATTTTACGTTCTTGAAGTAAGATTTACCAGATATTACTTCCTCTGATAAACTATTCAATACTGTGAAAGTTATATAGTTGGAAGTTATGTACTCTTTTGCTTTCTATAAATTTCGTAGTATTCGAGGTTGAATTCTTGAGGAACATTTTATACTGGAATTGCTCATTAGCCTTTCAAGTAATGTAATCTGCAATTATAATTATTTCCATTTTGGGGCTGAGTGTATATTTTCATTTCATTGTTTCTATTTTATCAAGTCGAGTTTTTTCTACTAAATATTTGGCTGGATAATGATGGTAATTATCAATGTTTATCAATTATTAATTTAATTTTAATTAAAGTTAATTATCAATTATCGATGTAGCGTTTCGTGATGATCATCTCATGTTAACAAGCTTCAATGACAACTGATGGGGGAAATAATCTACTCAACTGGGATATTATTGATAAGTATTTAGTAATATAATGTGTGAAAGTTAAATTAGATTAAGTTCACAGAGTAATATTTTAATGCTTCAAATTGTATTTTTGATATTTTGAATTCCATTACTTATTTTGTTTGAATGTCACTACTTATATTTGTTTCTTCTTTTGAATGCGGATGCTGAGAACAAATGATTTTTTTGTCCAAGTGAAATCGTAAACAAAAATAAAAATTTTGTTTTGTTTTCTGAACTTCTTTTGAACACTTTCTGAACACATTGAACCTTATATATTTTATTTATTGTTTTACCTCGTGAACTAGTGAGAAAATATTATAATAAACAAGTTTTTAATATTTTAATTCATTTTATTCTCGAGTTTGTTTTCATAATTCAATTTCCCTAGAGCGTCTAACACACAATTAATCACCAGTGTGCATTAAAATTCTTCCGGAATTGAGTAGGCTGTTTTCTTAAGATTTTTAATTAGTTGAAGAATAAGTCTGGAAGTGAGTGTTTATGATTTTCTAACTACTCCATTCACATCACACGGCCTACTGATTGCTCTCGCTTTAAGAAAAATTTTCTTTCCGCTTAACAGTGTTTGAAAGAGTTTAAGCTTCAGGGAGCCCTGTGATTGCGAATGGACTAAGCCGTGTAGAATTTCTTCATTTTCTAGATTGATTTTTCAACTTGCTTTCTTAATGGATTGCTCGGAGGTTGAAAGACGGCAGTTCCTGTGAAACTTCTCCCGAGTTTACCCACGGTCCGTCGCCTGTGTGAGTTAAATAAACAGTCTTCTTTATTACGGCAGTTCCGCCTAAAATAGTGCACTCAAGCTTCCAAACACAGTCCTTTGTGTACTGTTAATAACGTGGGTGTCGCGCCTCATGAAATGCACACAGTTCTTGTATTTGAGAAGACATTCCTCAAGAGAGATTGAAGATTCTATTCACAAAGGAGGATGGGGAAAATGTCAGCTTGTACTGGCTTGTAAATGCCTTTTCCATTTTGTGTAATCGTCTTACGACTTTATCGGAAAGCGGAGGTACGGTTACTTCATTTGTATTTGTACACAATAGGGAATGAATGTCCTTCGGTATGTAAGATAACTTCTGAAGTCTTCATTAACTAATACGACTTTCGTAATTGAAGGGTTGCTATGTTATTGTGATTTCACAACCTACGTCAGTGGTATTTACTCTTATATTCCAAAGAAGAAGTGGGATGTTATTTAAACTTATTGTACAAATAGACAAAAATATGAATTCAGAAAATAATTTCTAATGAATTATAAGAATAATACTTTTCTCCTCCGTGTTTTTATTTCAAATAATATAAAATGAATTAGATCTGAAACAATTGAAATCATAAGCAATATTTCATTGAGCCAGAAAATAATACTACAATACGAAAGATAAAAAATAACAGAATGAGTTTTGAATAGAGAAATTTTTCATATTTATAAAGAAAAAGTTGAAGAAGCAAAAGTATTTCCTGATAAATAACTCAGTACCCACGTTCGTTTAACATACTACTTCTAACTAAAATTCATATGGTTGAAATAGCTTACAATTCGCTATACGTTTATCACAAGCTATATCATACAGTAAGCTTATTTTTAATAAAGAGTTATTTTTCGCACTGTTAAGGTCATAAAGTTTTTCTATAGATTCATCGACGCTAGAGCTAAAAATGTACATTCGGTAACTTCGAAACTCTTCTGCTTGTCGTTCGAGAAATATCCTTATTACAGCAAAAAATTATAAATATTTATTCTTTCTTTCTTTCTTTCATTTGATTGTCAATTTGATCATTTAAGATAAATACATACAAGATTTTTGTTTTTTATTTATATTAACAGTATTACCCACTTTTATATATATTTTACAAAATCATCTATTTTATAAATCGAGACATCCCTACCTGATTTTTTTTTAGTAATGGTAAGTATATTTTAATTCTATACGAAAAGGCATCAATAGTTAATATTTTAATTGACGTAAACGTTTGACGTAAATAATTTTATGAAGAGTACAGTTGTAATGGCAATGCCTGTCGGTTTTTGTTGCAGTGCCCCCGCAAACGCCCACTATCATAGACGAGCGGGGTCGAGAACTGCCATCGGTCGCGGGGCCGTACACGGAAGGCTCGTCCATGAAGTTGCAGTGCGTCGTGCGGGGTGGTGAGTATGATCCAGATGCTTCAGCAGAAGTTCATTTTTCAACATGGTACTTGACCAAATCACGAAGATTGCCTTGTTACCTTTTCAGCATTATAGTGTTGAATAGCCCCGACCATGGCGAATTTTTTACTTCATCGTCATTACAAAATGAAGAGAAAGTGTCGAATTGCTACAGTAAATTGAAAATTTTTCGCCAGAAGGACTTGTAGTGTGGGTCCCTGATATAAATAAATAAGAAGGTTGATAAACCATGCTCCTTCCTCTAAAACGTTGTGTTGTCAGAATTCGTGTTTCATCGGTTCTTGATATCGGAAAAATTGTTTTTTCTTTAATTTTTCTTGAAATCATTTACACTACAGATGTACAAAATTGAAGAGAGACTTTTCTCGTTGAAATCTGTTCAAATACGTTAAGTCTTTAAATAAGGTCATACATTTAAGGGGAGGAGTGGGTGAAAATTGGCAAAAAATTTTGAAAAATACGATTTTTTATTTTTGATGTGATAATTTTGTATGGAATGTGTGGTTAATTTTGGTGTTTTTATTTTTTCGTTATCGCGATTTAAATGGCTTCTGCGAGCATTTAAAGATCTCAATGCGTCGATGGCCACGCCCCCTTTTTCAGTTTCCAAACGTCTACATCTACTAGAAATTTTGAATGTATTTTCATTTTGAATTTCCCGGCATGAACTTTATATAGAAGTTCTCCGGAACAAATGAGCTACAGAAAAACAAGGTGTCCAACTTCAGAAAGTGTTTATTTAGCGTGGCAGCCTTGATATTTAATTGATTTGGAATAAGTGCCCTAAAGAAATATTTGTTTCGAAGAAAAAAATAGAAATTGCTGTCACATCTGCAGTTTCTCAATTTAATATGGGGTGTGAAGCAAGTGAAAAGATAA
Organism: Teleogryllus occipitalis; assembly: GCA_011170035.1. NCBI lineage: Eukaryota > Metazoa > Arthropoda > Insecta > Orthoptera > Gryllidae > Teleogryllus > Teleogryllus occipitalis. Next base: position 117,414 of record BLKR01003516.1, on the reverse strand, counting down.
GATCAAATATAACTGGCGTTAACATGACACCTCAAGGGAAGAAAATAAGTGCAATGAGGGATAAACGCCGTCTTCAGAAAAGTGAAGTAGCTGCACAACCAGGTTTTCAAAGTGCCAAAAAAAACTCAAAATGACAAAAACAGTTAGAGAAGAAAAGGGAAAAGTAGTTGAGGGTACTATGTATGGCTCTGGAGAATTTTAAATGGAAGTAGATAAAATAAAATTCATTTGTACAAAGTTAAATTTTCATTTTCAATTTCCCGCATTTCACTTTCCTGACCTTTTATGGAATTCAAAAAGTTCCACGTTCTACAATTTTTAATATATTTCAATGAAACTTTTAGAACATCTTAAGAAAATGTAGTTTCATAGAACTGTGGAAGCTCTTTGTGTTATAATCATTCATTACTAAATTAAAAATATTTATTTTTGTGTGTGTGTGTTTTTATAGCCATCAGGTAATAACTGTATATTTTATAATTTTTTTTTCAAAAACACTCTCATTTATTTTTATTATATTCCATGAATGTAATTATATACCTTTTATGAGTTATTCGTAAAAAATTCAGTGATGAATGTTGCTTCATGTGGAACGTAGAGCATTTTATATAATAATAAGCAATTCAAAAAAAAATTCAAAAAAAAAATTTTTTTCTTCAAAACTAAAAACAGCAGAGTAACAAAAATTTGTAGGGTACATAAGTATAATGTATTACTTCTTCTGGCAAAATTTGAAGTTATTTGAACGTAAGATGTAAATTTTCAAAATTTCAACCACATCTCCCCTTAAAAACTAGAAATTTTCGGGTAATTTTTGCTTGAACTAAAATCAAATATTAACAAGATAATGAAACCGCCTCAAAATGTAAATAATATCTTTGTAATTTACTCGAAACAAGTTAATACTTGTTCGTGTTTTCTTTAATTTCGTAGAACTCGCTTTATTGAATATGACGATTTCGTTCTTCTTAAATTAGAAAAAGCCACTTGAGATATTTACTTGTAAGGACAAAGCACATGATATATGCAACGCCAGAAATGTTAAGATGATTTCTGTAAAAAGTAGAATACTATTCAACAATATCAACAGGCTCACTCCCAAAACAGAAAGAGTGGATCTGGTATGAAGTTTACGTTTCTCGCAGAATACGTTTTCCTCTGATATGATTGAGAAGAAACGAACAAATTTTTAAGGGATGAAATGTGAACAGAAAATTTGAAAGCGTCACAGAAAAAAGAAGAAATATTACATGGGAGACTGTTTTTTTCTAAACCTTACGCTGAAAATAGAACATGCTCTTGCCTCGGTACCTGAAGCGTATGTGGGTATTTGTTGATTTTGAGTATTGAAACACCCTTGGTGAAATCAAAGAAGTTTGACTAATTATCCCTGTTTAGAAATTTAATTTTTAAGTAAATGACAATTACGGTAAATATTGTCTGAGAAAAATAATGCTTTTAACGCAAAACGTTCCAACATTTCATAATAGAAAAATTGATATCATACTACTTACGATAAGTTCTAATTGTCGCACCATATTCAGGAAGAAAAGAAAACATTTGTTGATCTAAAAATATTTTCTTATACATTGCTAGAGTGGGAGCACATTAGCGATCTTTTTTGGTATTCGTAAAATATGTCAAATCTTAGAAACAAAATTGTTAATATTGTATTTTAATGATCTAAGAGATATAAGAATTAATGTTTGAATTTCAATATTATAAGAGATGCAAACGTCAACAAGAAAATATGGCGGGCTAATTTGGTATTGTAAACATGTATAAATTCTTTTGTACTGTTTCAATTTTCTTTAGGCGAGTAAAAATGGTTTAATAGTTTGCCTCACTACGCTGTAACATTTTGATAAATGTTGCGCCAGGGTCGGTTCATAAAAGTTTTCTTACCACGAACAAGCGGTACTGAAATGAATATTCCTCCTCTGCTACCTCACTACGACAATTTTAATCTACAACTACATCGGCTTTTTTACGACACGATCTTTCAAGTCCCTCCCTCACTGCGCGAACTTCTCTCATTTCCATCCTCGCGGAAAAGTTCCTCTGGAAAGCAGAAGTTTACAAAATGTTGGCAGTGCATTATATTATCAATGTTTATTTTGGTGCGGTAAATTTTAAATGCAACGCCTGCAGCAGCGTCTCGGGGCTGAGTGCAGAGATCTAGGCTGCCCCCGGGCTGCTTTCAGCCCTGCTCGCCCCTCCGCTCGGCGACGTCCATGTCCTCGCGACACTGGCTGCTCCGACCACTCTGGAGTGGATTTTCATTCTCGCGTCGTTTTTTAAATTTAAAGTCGCATTAATTACGAGACGACCACTATTGATTAACGTTAGGGGTATCTCAATACTGAATGAAGTGATATGGTGATTGTGAGGGGTAAAAGGAACACAAATAGAACCATGCCCGAGGCGAAACTCGAACCCACGATCCTTCGGCCCGAGATCACCTCGACACTTCTGCCTTAACGATCTCGGCCGTTAGGATCCGCCCTGAGAAAGTTTGTTCTTGCCTACACCATTTTCACCATCACGCCAACCGTTTATTTTATCCTTAACAACCGTTTATTTATAATCCTGATTTCTGTGTGTATTTGACCGGCTGAGGTAACTCAGGGCATCAACTAATGGCACTGTTGTATGTCTGACCGGGAGTTCCTAGGGTTCCACTTCCGACGGTGGCAGGATTTTCGACACTAGCTAGACGGCTAGGTCGAATTTAGCCGCTATTTGGTAGGGAATTCCAGTGGCCGGCTGCTCTGATCGGTAGTTTTCTGTAGTTTTGCCGGTCAACACCAGGCGAACGCCAAAGCAGTACCCTAGCAAAAGGGCAACGGACGGCGTACGATCATTTCTTCTTCATCCTTGCTTACCCTTACCTCTTACTTACACTCGCATGCATTACACTACCACATTTGTCTCGCAAGGTGAGTCAGGAACTTAGATCTTGTTCCGGGTAAGGAGGTACCTCATCGATGGGAGATACCTGGATGGGGAAATCCTGCAAGCCGACGTGTAGGATCTCACTATCCAGCTCAGCGGGGGACGAACATCGCCAACTTCCGTGTAAAACATGCATTACATTTACGAGTCTAATAAATACAGTTTTTGGCGATCTTGGAATCACAAAATAACTAATTAATCAATCCATGTATTTCTATCTCACTCTCCTGTTACTTGCACGGTTTTTTCACTATCGCCACTTCTGCTCTGTCTTTCATTTTCGAGGATTTCACCGTTGTAACGTTATTTACATTACTACAGCTTTCTTGCTCCAAAATCATTGTTTCTTTGTTCCTTCCCGCTCAGTCAAGCATAGTTTTTCTTCTAACCCGATTCGCATGACCTTGCCTTTACTGCCTCTATTGTTTATATCATTTACCTACGTAATCGTTATTACTGAGAATGTTTCTTCGTTCCTTCTAGATAACTCATAGTTGATTTCTCCTCTTTGCTCGATTTCATTAACCTTCAAGATCTTTCATTTTATCATCCCTATTTATCATATCCTTCTCTTTCCATCATTCGTACTATTCTATGTGACTTCGCCGTTGTCTCTAGAAATGTCAGGTATCCCTGCCACGTTTAGCTTGATTTTACAGAGTCTTGCCTTCACCACAACCCGCTTTACCCGTTATCATTTCACCTACCATCCTCATGTCTCTCTACCATCCAGCCAGGCCATTATTCAGGCCTTCTTCATTCTTCTACAATCTCCTTCCCCTTAAAAGTAGCCCGAGCACCTGAATCGACAATACTTTCGCCTACTTCTGAGATGCTTGGCTTCCCTTACCGCCAGACTGCCTTACCGGCCTGCCTCACGATTCTCATTTCCGGCTATTTCTTCGCCTTGCTCAAACATCCAGCATAGTTACACGCACTGCCACGACGATCCAAATTCACAACCTTATTACCAAAACCTCCGCCCACACGTGCGCAGCCCCTTCATACCATCTCCATATTTCCTTCCCCGCTTTCTGACTGGGAGGCCTTAGGTTCGAGTCCTGACGGCGCGACGGCAGGATTTTCGACACTAGCTTTTCAGCTAAGTCGAGTTCAGTCGCTGTCTTTAGGAGAGTTCTAGCGGCCAGCTGCTCTGATTGGTAGTTTTCCGTGGTTTCTCCGATCAACACCAGGCGAATGCCGGAGTAGTACCCTACCAAACGGGCCACGGACCGCGCGCGATCTGTCCTTCCTCTTCTTTGTCCTATCACCTCCCTTAACGCACACACACACACTTACACTAACATGCACTACACTCCCATGTATTCCAGGAGATCGGTCGGGAGCTTAGAGCTTGTCCCGGCTGGGGCGGTGCCCCGCTGGTGGGAGAGTCCTGGTTAGGGGAAACCCCACTAGCCGTCGGTAGGTTGGCGCCGGATCTCGCCATCCAGCGGGGGAAGATCACTGCCATCTCCCGCGAAAAGAAACATGCACTACACTAACGGGACTAATGACCAAAGCAGTTGACGCGCCCAGAAACACGAGAAAATCAATCAATCTATCAATCAAAAAGATTCCCCGCTCGTGAGCAGTACCGAACGCCAAAATTCTCACCTCCGTACCAGCTACCCTATTACGCTTACTTCTACGTTTGCATATGTTTGAGGCGAGTATTTGGTTAATAAACAGCTGAAGCATATTGATAAATGAAGTATGTGTGGAATGCTGTTATTTAAGTAGAAATATTTTAGAAGCACCTGAGTTACATGAACGGAGTTAGATAAGCCTCATGTGTGTTTGGAAGAAAAACACGTGGACTGTACACAAGGATGTTGTATGTTAATTTCGACGGCCGGAGGCTCGTTGACGACTTGAAAGTGCGCTAGTGAAGTCAAATTGGTCGTATTATATTGACTTTTTTTTGTTTTTTTGTTTACACAAGTATCTTACTTTGTGTAAATCTTTGACTTTCCGCCCACTGTTCAAATCATTTCAAAGTTTTCCATTTATTCATTTTACTCAAGCTGTTTGTTTAAAAAGCTACTCGGGCATGGAAATCAATATCCTACCCTGTCCCACACCCACAGTTACCTTTTTAACTTGACCCTAACCTCCGCCTTTTTGTACCCACCTCTTTTAACGTCTTCACGTCCCTGCTCTCTTCTTCTCCTTCATTCTCACCACCCATCTCCCTCTCCCGTGAACCCATCCAAAAGTAAATATCATCCCCGGTTCTGTGCCCACCTTCCAATTCGTCTGTGTCCAACTCGCTTTCGCCTCTTTCCGGTCCTTTATATCCATGGTTCCAGAAACCAAATATCCCCACCTGCGCCCCTACCAGGGGACTGAAGTAAAAATCTTGGCTCCGAATAATGGATTGTGAGTTTTTTAGAAAATTCTATCTTAGCGTTTAATTCTTACAGTAATAAATTCTATTGAAACATTTAGAAAGGTATCATTCATTTTGTTATGCTGAAAGTATTACGCTTGTGTATTCCTGTTTAGGCCATACTTTTCTACTGCTTTGAACAGTGTGAATTATTTATCAGATACATAATAAAGCATATACAAATATAACTATAGACGTCCGTTACGGTAAGCGGTAGAAGTCTTAGGGATTTGTACGCCTTCCTGTGTTCCTTGTGAGCTTTGAAGCGATATACCGGCAGCCCCCTCTCCTTTTTTCGAGGACCTGCGCCAGTGCTCCACCACCGTCTCCGTTCCTACCACGACTGCACCTATGAGCAGCCCCTCCCTTCGGCGCCCCCTACCTAATCCCCTCCTGCTCCCTTCCCCGGCGCAGCCGCGGCCCGCTCTCGGAGAGCTTTTAGCGCTAAGTGCAGGGAGCGGGTCCGCGGAGGCCGGGCTGCGCCGCGACCTTGGTTTCTCCGCTTCTTCCAGCCGAGCAAAGCGCCTCTGCACCAGCCACGCCCAAAACCCTCCCTACCCCGCCCCGCCACTCCACGGCCAACTCCCCCACACCACGCTCCACCAGGTTACGCTTTCCTACTCGCCACGCTACACCACGTCCCGCTATTCCATTCCATGCCTCCTCGGCTCACCACGGCCCGCCGTGCCCCTAACCCGCCCACCCATGCCCTGCCACTCCACGGCCAGCCCCGCCAGACTATGCATTCCTACTCGCCACGCTACAGCACGTCCCGCTATTCCACCCCATGCCTCGCCTCACCACCTCCCGCCATGCTACACCATGCCCCTAACCCGCCCGCCCACGCCCCGTCACTCCACGGCCAACTCCCCCACACGACGCTCCGCCCGGCTACCGCCTCGGCTCACCACAGCCTGCCATGCCTTGACCATAACCACCCACCCACACCCTGCCGCTCCACTACCAGCCTCACCACACCACGCTCTACCAGACTACGGTTCCCGTGCCCCGTCAAGCTCCGCTTTCAGACTCTCCACGCCACACCACGCCCCGCTACTCCACCCGACGCCTCTCCACACCCCTCCGTACCTCCCCTTACCACACCCCCCCATGCCACGCTATGCGATGACTGACACACATCTCTAACTCCCACCGACTGTGGCAGACCAGCGGCAACATTGTATCAACACAATTGTTGAGCCAGAGAGTCCTAGGGTTGCAGAACCGACAGCAGTGAATTTTGGGCACTGGCTTCAAATATCGAAAAAAGAGTTTCTCTCTGATCTAGTCGTTATTTTGTGTGTGTGTGTGTGTGTGTGTGTGTGTGTGTGTGTGTGTGCAGATGTCTCTCTTGTAGTTTCTCTGATCAACGCCAGGCAAACGGCAGAGCAGAACTCTAAAAAACTAACCACGGATCGCATGCACACTTTCCTTCCTCATTCTTGTCTTCTCTTCTACCCGAACGCACATAACGTACATGTATTACTACACTAAGACACACGTCAAGAGACGAGCTTATGTTCTGGCTGAGGCGGTGCCTACGGAGGAGATTCTTGGATTGGAGAAAACACGAAGTGCAGGTCGGTGCAGGATCTCACGTTTCAGCGCGCGAGGTAAAATCAGTATATTGAAGCACTTTCTTTCAGGAAATAAACTGCAAACTGTTTCGAACGTTACTTTGGATCACGACTGGCTGATGCGTGGGTTCACAGAACACAAGCAGGGGAGCATGTTACAAAGGACAGCGCAAATATTCGTACTTTCTTCGTCCGCTTTTAATGCATACACAAATATTATGAAAAATTAAACATTTAGACGACACTTTTCGTATTTCTCACAAATTATCAAATTTTTATTGGTGGAAGTTCGCGAGTTGAGCTGTAGTCGGCGACACTAGCAACTTGTATCCTAGCACCTTCGAGCTTTGCTTCCGATTCTGATAGAGAGTTCAAAGGCACTGCTTCAGGATTGTATCATGCATTTTACTGGCCAAACGACTTTAGCTGCTGACGCTCCCGTAAAGACTATATACTCACTAACCCTCCTAAAACTCGGAATAATATTTTTAAAGTAGTATGAACAGTTCTTTTTATAACAGTGGAGCATGGATTCTAGAACTTCTTTCAGAGTATACAATTGAAGAGTTTCAGATGTGAAACCACAACAGAACGCTAAATTTTATGAAATCAATGAGTGACAAGTGAAATGTATTCGTCCTTTGAAAATGCAACCAAAAACATAGACACCGATTTTGGTGGACGTTTGGTGATACCGGTTTCTCTGAAATATTTTCGATTTCAGGGAATCTTAATTTTTTTGCTACATATAAGCGAACAATTCAAACACACAGCGCAGTATGAAAATTAGAATGTAAATATTAAATGATACATGAATGGAAAATGTCGAATGCGATACATTCGGAGAATATCAATTATTTTTACTTCCTATTATGCAGGAAAATTGATATTTAATTTTCACAAATGTGATTGAGATGTTTTTTTACGGGTATTTTACCATTCCATTCTTATAAGACGAGACATCCAAAGCCTACTATGACTTGTTGAAACAGGAATTTAATATCTTTTTAATACTTTTAGTCTCCGTATTTAGTCAGTTGAATTGTCAGGTTTATATTTCTGGCTTCTCAATAAAGACGACCCCCACAACATTTCATTTGATATTTGAAAACAACATTAATTTTTAATTATCAATAAATATGATTGAGATCGGATGTTTCAACTTGTATTTTATCAGTTTTCGTTGTTATAAGACGAGACGTGCGAAGCATACTATTCTCGTTTATGACCCCTTAATGTCTCAGCTCTTTTTTTCATATTCTTGTAGTCCATTTCGTGGAGTTTTCTCGACCTGAGATCGTGATGTAGTGTTCCACGCCAGCGATGATGAATAGCAACGAATCAGTGACCTGATGTTTCAGCGCAGTCTTCACGTCTTCCCGCCATCAATTCCGAGCGGGGAGAGACGTCGCCCGGCGAATAGCAAACGCCCCGGCGCGGCGGCGCGCGAGGTGAGGGGCGCGGAAGAGCTGAGACAGGGCTTCGCCACACGGGCGCGGCGCCCTGAGACTCGGGGCTGGCGACGGGCGTTGGGGGGCGTGGCTTGGACCCGGGCCAGCGCGGCGACCGCGGACGTTCTCCTAGCCCTCGCCCCGCCCTCGCCCCGCCCTCGCGCGCGTCTTCGCGCCCGTCCTCGCTTCTGCTCTTGCGCCTGCCCTCCCGTCTGGCCTCGCGCTCGCCCCCGCGCCCGCCCTCGCGCCCGCCCCCGCGCCCGCCCCCGCCCTCCCGCCTCGCCTCGCGCCGCCCTCGCGCTCGCCCTCGCGCCCGCCCCCGTGCCCGCCCACGCGCCCGCCCTCGCGCTCGCCCTCGCGCTCGCGCTCGCCCTCGCGCTCGCCTCCGCCCCCGCGCACGCCCTCGCGCTCGCCCTAGCGCTCGCCCCCACGCACGTCCTCGCGCCCGCCCCCACCTCGCCCTCGCGCTCGTCCTCACTTTGCCGCCCCAGCGCACGCCCTCCCGCCCGGCATCCGCCGCCCCCTCCCGCACGCCCCCGCGCCCGCCCCCGCCCCCCGCCCCCGCACACCGCGCCCGCCCCCACGCCCGCCCTCGCGCTCGCCCTGCCCCGCCCCCGCGCAGCGCCTGCCCCGCGCTCGTCCCTGTGCACGCCCTCCCGCCCAGCTTGTGGCCCGGCCTCGCGCCCGCCCTCGTGCTCGCCCTCGCGCACGCCTCCGCACACGCTCTCGCCCTCGCCCTCACGCCCGCTCTCGCCCTTTCCCCCGCCTTCGTTCCCGCACCCGCCCGTTTTCGAGCCTGCCCTCCCCTCGCCCTCGCATCCGTCCTCACCACCGGCCTAGCTCTGCCCGTCATCACGCCTGCCCTCACCAGCGCCGTCGCTCCACCCTCGCGCTCGTGTTCGTGTCCACCGTCACATCTGCCCTCACTCGTCGTATATGCCCTCGTGTCAGTCCTCGCGCTCCTCCCTGCGCCTGCTCTCAGCGCCGCCCCTGCGTCCGCCCTCACCCTCGTCCTCGCGCCTGCCCTCACATCCGCCCTTTGCGGCCATCATGCCAAGCCTCGTGCCATCACTTGTTTTTATCCCCCGCTTCTGCACCCATTCTCAAGCCTGCTCCTGCATTCGCTCCCCTTGTCCGGAACCCACAACCGACCATCGGCAACGACCTCAAATTTCTGACATACGTCAATTAACCTTCGGCAGAACTTCAACCCCTACAGTTTCACCCACGTCTGCCTCCCCTCTACTACTTCACTTCTGCATCCTCACGACACTTCTCATAAAAGTTCTATACGTCTGTTTTCCCCTCGTTACACCCCTAAGTCCGATGCTACAAGCAACCCTAGAGACGACCTCCCCATTTGAGACCTCACATTCACTCTACTCGTAGGCTTTCTCCATATGCGGCTCCCATATATCCTACCCTCTCTCACGTTCACACCGCCCATGTGTTCTTCCCTGCGTCCAGCTTTGGAACCTCGCTTTTCGCTTCCACCCCACCGACTCATCCAGCTCCCGCCGCCTCGTTTCTGCCGCTCCCTAGCACCCGCCCCTCTCTATCTTCATCGCGCCAACACTCCCAACGGCCAATATCTTCGCGCCAACACTCTCAGCAGACATCTCCATCCCATTCGACCAGTCCTGCGCCCATCTCCCTACCACCCTCGTGGTCACTACCGCCGCTACCTCCTACCCCACTACTCAGGGGCATACTTCGATTCGGGCATGTCACCTTCCCTAATGCAACTGTCGGGGTCTAACATGACCCGCCGCAAGGAAGCCCCAACGACAGAGCGGGAGCGGGAGCTCAGTACATGAACTGATGTCACTGCAGCGCCTCTGACCGGGAGGTCTTATGTTCGAGTCCTGACGGCGGCAGGATTTTCGACACTAGCTTTTCAGCTAGGTCGAATTCAGTCGCTGCCTGGAGGAGAATTCTAGCGGCCGGCTGCTCTCATCGGTAGTTTTCCGTGGTTTCTCCGATCAACACCAGGCGAATGCCGGAGCAGTGCCCTACAAAACGGGCCACGGACCGCGCGCGATCTGCCCTTCCTCTTCCATGTTCTATCCTCTCCCCTTACACACACTTACACTAACATCCACTACACTACCACATATTCCGGAAGACCGGTCGGGAACATAGAGCTTGTCCCGGCTAGGGCGGTGCCCCGCTGGTGGGAGAGTCCTGGTTAGGGGGAAACCCCACTAGCCGACGGTAGGTCGGCGCCGGATCTCGCCATCCAGCTGGGGAAGGCCACCGCCATCTCCCGAGAAACAAACATGCACTACACGAACGGGACTAATGACCAAAGCAGTTGACGCGCCCGGAAACACGAAAAAAACAAACCAAACCCAACGACAGAGCGAGGCAGGAATCTCCTTCAGAGGTGGCAGAAAGAGCGCACTACAGGAGGGGGCCCGAGACTTTCACGGCAGAGCGTGCGCCAAAAATGTAGGTATCGCCTGTACGTGTTCGCCAGCGACGGCGACACTTCACTGGTCAGCGAGTGGGGTATAAAGGAGAGGTGTCGCAGCTGAGAAGTCAAAAAATATATTTGAAGAGAGTGCTAGTGCCCAGCTACGATTTTTGAAAGTAGAAATGTATAGTGCTGACGCACTGTGCGACGAAGTAGGTACTTCCATGGAGTACTAAAGAATTGCGCTGCGTATTGCAACATCTACTGTATATACTATGACTATGACTAGTCTAGTCTTTGATAAATGAGACTGTGCTAGTCTTTGGTAAATCTCCCGGATTGATAAAAAAATGCCAAATTCGTTGGGACGATTCTATACAGCGGCTTCTATAAATTAGTGTTTTTATACCGAGTTGTGACTGGTCTAATTTGACCAGAGCAGTAGCTGTCCTGCCGTGTCAGTGCAGTCCCTCTGACTGGGAGGTCCTAGGTTCGAGTCCTGACGGTGGCAGATTTTTTGACACTAGCTTGTCAGCTAAGTCAATTCAGTCGCTGTCTGGAGGAGAATTCTAACAGCCCGCTGCTCTGATCGGTAGTTTTCCGTTGTTTCTCTGCTTAACCGCAAGCGAAAATGCCGGAGCAGTACCCTAACAAACGGACCGCGCGTGCATCTTTCCTACCTCTTCCTTGTCGTACCCTCACCCATTAGACAAACTATAACATGCACATGTGTGATGTCTGCGACAGGAGATAAATGGTTTAAGAAGTCGGATAGATAAGCATGTACTCGGCTCATGACGACAGGTTTTTCCCCCTACAGGGGCTTTTTCCTCAGCAGTAACTTATTGTCTCTTTCCCGCGGATTTGATGCGATGGAGAGACCATCTGTGGTGAATACCAGAATACTAAAAGTTAGAACGTGGTAGGATGTAGGTATTGTAATGGATTAAAGGCCTTCGGTCTAGCCACAAAACATCGTTATCTTATTGGTGTGTGTGTAATAATTCCTTATTAAATAAAATAATAAAAAACATGCACTACACTACCATATATGCTATAAAACCAGTTAGGAGCTTACAGGTTGCCCCGGCTGGGGCGCTGCCCCGCTGGTGGGAGATACGTGGTTGGGGATAACCCCGCAAGCCGACGGTAGGTCGGCGCCGGATCTCGCCATCCAGCGGAGGAAGACCACCGCCACATGTACTACACGTACGTGACTAATTAACACAGTAGTTGACGCGCCCGGAATCACTAACAATCATTTAATCAATCAATCCGGCCGTGTCCACACTCGTCTCCAGTACCACTTTTTCCTCCCTCCAACATCCTGCGTTCTACCTTTCTTTCCATCTTCCGCCCTTAGGCCTTCGGATCAGCCCCGTGCATCGTCTTCTTCTTGCATCACGCCTCGCGCCCGTCTTCCCCCAAGCCTGCAGCCCTCCTTTCGCTCGAATCCGCTCTCGTATTCAGCCCTGCGCTCGCCCTCCGCGCCAATTCCCACGGCCGTCACCTGCCGCCGCTAGCCACTATGACCACCTCCGCGCTCGCGCGTACAACCTACCCACCAGTACAAAAGCGTTCGTGAATTATTGAAAGAACACAACATTCTGATCTGAGTGAACTAATTAAACTTCAGAGCACCATTGTAAATTGTGTCTTTCACAACATACTGTTTCTCCATGACGATTGAACGTTTCTTCGTGGCTGGAATTAGTTGGTTAGTGATTCCGGGTCCAACTACGAAAGTCCCATAAGTGTAGTGAATGTTTTTCATCGGCAGATGGCGGTGATCTTCCCCCACTCGATGGCGAGATCCGGCAACGACGTACCGTCAGCTAGCGGGGTTTTCCCTAACCAGGCATCTCCCACCAGCGTGGCAACGTCCCAACCGGGACAAACTCTCGACCAGTTTCCCGGCATGTGTGGTATTGTGGTGCATGTTCGTGTAAGTGTGTGTGTGTGTGTGTGTGTGTGTGTGTACGTGGCTGGACTGATTTTATTTACTCCAATTATAACGTAGATTAATTAATCAAAGAATTTTTATTTAATTCATTAATACTGCGATTAAACGAATTGCCTCTTGATCATTTGGACGACATTTGGGCTTCAATAACAAAAAAGTAGTTCTAACGAAGCTCCTGATGGGATAGATCCCAGCTGATCCCTCAATGTCTAAGTTCTAATATTAGTGACACATTCATATCTCCCTCCGCCCATTTCGCTGCTTATTGCCCGTGTCTCCAACGCCTACACTCGCCCTTTGCACTCTGCTTGGGAATTCTCCTTGCCGCCGTCCCCCCTCCACCGCTTGCGTCGCCCTTTGCCTCTAGTCTTCTCTCTGCACATTGTCTCAATCTCCGCCCTCTACAGCGGCGACGGCGGCGTCGGGGCCGCGCCGTCCATCGCAGCCGCCGTTTCCGGCGCCGCCTTCCGCTCCCTCGCGGCCGCATCCGGCGCAGAGCGACGCCGCGCGACGCGTGGCGGTGCGGGGAGGGGGCGGTGGAGCGCAGAACGACGCCGCGCGGGGTCGGGGACGAAGCGGTGGTGTGACATGGAGCGGAGGACGAGGCGGCGTGGAGACGCGGAGGGGGAGCGAGACGGTGGTTTGCGTTGAGGGGAGGGAGACGAGCCGTCGGCCAGAAGCGGAGCGGGGAGCGAGTCGTCTCGTCGGCCAACTCCCCACTACGGCGAGGAGGGAAGCGGTCGGAGCGTGGGACGAGGTGGCGGGCAGCAAAACGTGGGGCGCATAGGGGGGACGAGGTGGAGGGAGACGCGGAGCGGGGAGCATAGCGTGACGTACCAAGTGGCGGCGGGGAGCGAAGCGGGGCGGTGTAGAGCGTGCCGGGGCAGAGGACGAGGCGGCGGGGAGACGCGGAGCGGGAAGCGAGTCAGCGAGGAGCGTAATGGGACGGGGAGAGTCGCGGGGCGGATAAGAAGCGGTGGAGGAACGCGGAGCGGGGATTGAGATAGCTAGGAACGTAGCGGGGCTGGGGTAGAGGCGGCGGGGAGCGTAGCAGGACGGAGGATGGGGCGGCGAGGAGACACGTAGTGGGAAGGTGGGGGCGAGAAGACGAGGATCGTAGCGGGGTGGGGGACGAGGCGGCCGCGAGGCGCGGAGTGTGGAACGAAGCGGTGGTGATGACGAGGGGAGCGGGGAAAGCTGACTGTAGGGTAGACGATGAACGGCGAGCACCCAGTTAGGGACACATGCTGTACGTTGGGGCAGGGGGAAGGGCGCGATGACTAAACCAGGGGAGCACTGGATTGAAAATAGTAGAAGCTGACACAGGTCAAAGACCGAAGCAAACCCGTTCAGTTGTAGATGTGGAGAATAGCGAAGAGGTGGGGGAAGTGAGCGGTGAGGGAGGAACTCAGAGCAGACGGGGAGAGGAGAGCACAACAGGTACGGGCAAGCGAAAGAAAAACGCGAGGGATAAATAGGGTTTTGGGCTTAAGGGATAGTTAAACACTACGAGGACCAACACGGAACGGGTAAGTGTATAGGAAGGGTGTAGTGACGACTGGACATGGCAACAAGCTGTGCATAGTATAGATATAGACGTGCAGCGAAGAACAATGGAGTGACGAGGTGCGGTAGGGAGGGAGCTCTGGACTGAAGACAGTGGGAAACTGGGGTAGACAGGGTGAGAGGGCAGGACGTGGCGAGGACTAAACTGGGTGGGCTACTGGATGGCGGTCACACATACAGATGGAGAGTAGACTACAATGGAAAGCAATGGGCTGAACGCAGACGAGATGCACGTAGCATTTGGCTGAGGACAGATGGGTCGGGGAACAACAGAAGGGGGTGGGGAGACAGAAGGGGGAGGGGAAAACAGTCAGGTTCTCCACTGCATGCGTTGTGAGGTGTTTTTCTACGCTTGCTCTCTTCACAACTGTCTCTAGAGCGCTTCGTTATCATATGTTACAAGCATTTAGAGCATGTACGAGGGTTGAGGATGTTCGGCAGGGTAGGGCGTTCCAATGCAGTCAAAGACATTTCGTGTGTCTTATGTGTTACTATGTAATATAAAATTGCCAACCAGGTGTTTAAATGTGATCATGTTGGGCCCCCTATGTGGCCTAACCATTCATTTCATTTATTCTGAAACACTGTATTGTTCGACACCCGTAATAATAGAGACTATAATACGATTGATTGATTAGAGTTTCCGGGCGCGTGAAATGCTAAGATCATTTGTGCCGTGAGTATAGTGCATGTTTTTTTTATCGCAGTGATTTTCCCTCGGTTGCTGGCGAGATCTGGTGCCAACCTACGACGGCTTGCGGCCATTTTTCCTCAAACAGGTATATCCCTCCAGCGAGGCATCGCCTCAACCGAGGCAAGCTCGAAGTACCCGACGTGTATGGTAGTGAAAGTGTGTGTGTGTGTGTGTGTGTGTGTGTGTCTAAGACAAGGATAAGGAAGGAAATATCGCGCGCGGTCCATGGCCCGTTTGTTAGGGAGCTGCTCCGGTATTCGCCAGGTGGGAATTCGAAGGGGTTTGCTTCGGTTTTCGGGGAAACCCCGGAAAACTACCGACCAGAACAGCCGGTTGTTAGAATTCTCCCACAGACAGCGACTGAATTCGTCCTAGCTGACAAGCTAGTGTCAAAAATCCTACCAACGTCGGGACTGGAACCCCAGGACCTCCCAATCAGAGGCACAGAAGTGTCACCAGTTGAGCTCCTTTTGCCGGTATTATTACTCAACAATTATTAACAATAACATGAGACTTATTCGAGAAAGAATTATACTACGAAATTAATACAATGAAGTAAAAAAGTCTGGCGAGCGATGCAAGCCTGGGGATGTGAAGGGTGAGGTCGACGCTGTGTAGAGGCCAAATAGAGTGGTGTGCGGTCGTGCGGAGGGGGTGGGGGCCCGCTCGAGGGGCAGGAGATGAGACAGTCTGCGCGGCAACTCGGGCGTTAGCGTCTCGGTCGCCCCCTTCGTCTGCCGACCGGAAGCGACGAGGGCGCGCGGCGTCTCGCCCCAGGAAGGGGAGTCGGCGACACGACGTGATGAGATAGGAGCCCGACGTGCCCTGGGAGGCGAGAGCAGGGTGTAAGTGCTGAGATTGGGAACGCGTTAGACTGCAAAAGGGGACAAATCACTATTGTGTCTTGACGTATGACGAGTTTCGAAACGTATTTATTTCGAACTCAATGCTAAAACGGTAACTTAAATTTTATTTTTGTTTACATTTAATTTCCTATTATCTCTGATATACTTTTCTTCTACCTAGTGTTTTTTATTTATCATTCATTAAATGAAGTAGTTTTGTTCTTAATAAAATTATCAAAATTAAAGACCACAAAAATGACTTAACGTCATATTTGGCCACTAGTTGAACCCTAAACCTCCGCAACACTTTCGTTATAGTGTTTATAACCTTTCAAAACATGAATTCGCAAATGGCGTCATACTTTGACGACTTTCCGTAATTATGGGTTTAATCTGTGTTACTTCGGTAAGTACAATTCTAAATATTCATACTGTTCATATATGATTTTGTTGACATATGTAATTTGTTTAATAATTGTAGAACCCTCCACCTAGGGAGTACGTGACCTTAACGTTGGTGGTGGAGTTTGAGTACCCCCGTGATCCTGAGAGCTAAACCGGTGGTAGCGTAGCTACTGGCAGGGCCTCCCTTGCCGGGCAGGTCGAAGGGGAGGGGTGAGACGAAGAAGTACTCCAGAAGAGGACACCAGTGTCAGAAGAGGACCCAATGAAGAGGGCCTGAACGGTAGTTCTGTCGGAAAAGATCTTCGACATGGCAAGGTTGCCCTCGAAAGGGTGGGCGGAACTCTTAGTCCGGTGAAGGCAATCCGCCTAGGAATGGTGGTCCAAAATACCACCCAGCTGGTTCGGAAGCTGTGAGGTGGCAGCCCCATCACTGAACTTAACCTGCGCAGCGCTCGTACCGCGGCCAGGGGATTCTTATTATTACTGGCTCTCTTCACAATGCACAACCGGATGGATTACGGAGACAACTTAAGCGAGTCAAGGATAAACGATTCGGTATTACGGGACGATTAAAACTAGCCACATGGAATGTCAGAGGACTATGTAATAATGAAGATGAACTAGATATCAAATTAAATGAAAAAGGGATTGATATAGCTGTCATAACTGAAACGAAAAAGAAACTGAAAGGCACGAAAGATCTTAGCCATTACACAATGATATACAGTGGAGTAACCCAAAACAGACGAGCAAGCTGTGGGGTAGCAATTATGGTTAATAGGAGGTGGAAACATAGGATAGTGGAATATTCCTTTATAAATGAAAGAATCGTCACGTGCAAATTTAAAATAGATAGAGGTTATTTAATACTGATAGGTGTCTACGCTCCTGAAGAAGGAAGGAAAGAGGACACAAAGATATTTTATGACGAACTTCAAAAACAGTTAAGCAAAATCAACAAGAACAATCATGTTCTCATCTGCGGCGATCTCAACGCAAGAGTTGGTAACATTCCAATCCCGGGAGTTGTGGGAGCATTTGGAGAACAACATTTGAATAGAAACGGAGAAGAACTTCGTCAATTTGCGACTTTTAATCAGCTGAAAATTACTAATACCTTTCTCAGAAAAAAGGATATTCATAAATTCACCTGGAGTGCCAGAGGCCACAGATCACTTATAGATTATATAATTGCAAATGACAAAATCTGTAACCAAATAGAGAATGTCCAAGTACACCGAGGAAGTGACATATACTCAGATCACTACCTAGTGATTGCATCCATCACGATGATAGCAAAATGGAAGAAAATGAGGACAAGAAAAGAGACATGTCAAGAAATCTTCAAAGTGTACTTGTTAGAACACGAAAGTATCAAGCGATTTTATCAAAATCGATTACAACAGTATCTATTAAGTGTACCTACTGTTAACGATGTGGATGAAGAATGGCAAAACATAAAGAATTGTATAGAGAGGGCCGCAAGCGAAACAATAGGAAAGAAAAAGAAGAATAGAAAAACAAAAGGACTGAGAATATGGAACGACTGTATAGCAAAAGCGGTAAACGATAAAGAAATAGCATACAGAAATTTCCTACAAAACAAAACACCCGAAGCAAGGGAGAAATACATACAAAAAAGGAATAATGCTAAACATTTAATTAGATCTGCACATTACGATTCATGGGATAGATTTATAAGTAATATAGAAAACGATATACATGGAAGGCAAATGTTTGCTTATAAGGTATTTCGGCATCTAAATAAGCCACAGAAAGATGTTGCAGATATACAAATCATTAATGAAGAACAATGGAAAGAACACTATAGAAAACTTTGGTGTACAGAAACTATCGACTCTCAAGAGGAAGAGCTCTGTTACAACAGTTCGGTGGACCTCATCTCCTTGGAAGAATTTAAGTTAGCATTAAAAACAATGAAAAACAGGAAGGCATGTGGCCCTGATGGTATTAACATGGAACTTTTAAAATATGCAGGACCTATCTGTGATTTTAGGTTGCTTCATCTGTACAATGAATGTTGGAAAAGCTATAAAACACCTAATAGCTGGAAAACGACGGAGGTTATATCTATCTTTAAAAAGGGTCAAAGAAATGAGTGCGGGAACTATAGAGGTATTAGTCTCATGAATGTCGCTTATAAAATATTTGCAAAAATAATTAATACTCGATTAAAAATCATTACAGAAGTTAAATTACAAGAAGAACAATCGGGATTTCGGAAAGGACGCTCATGCAGTGACAACATTTTTAGTATCAAAAGGATTTTAGAAAAACGACGAGAAGTCAATATGGAGACCCATTTAGCCTTTATTGACTTCGAGAAAGCCTTCGACAGTGTGGATCGAGTCAAATTGTGGAATGTAATGAGTGAAAGTGGCTATCCTGAACACCTAATAAATACCATAAAAAGTTTATATATGGGCACAAAAATTATAATTAACACTGGTACGAAGAAAACTGAAGAAATTTTGACAAATGGAGGACTCAAACAAGGATGTAGTTTATCTTCAACGCTATTTAATATTTATGTAGATGATCTTATTAAAAAATGGAAATGTATGGTGAGTCCTGGAATCCAGTTAAAGAAGAACAAACATCTAAATGTTATTCTTTATGCAGATGACATAACAATATTGCAAGAAAGTGAAGACGAATTACAAAAAGCCGTATACAAACTACATCTACTGGGAGGGCTCGAATATAATCTCCGGATATCAAAAAAGAAAACAAAGGTTATGGCCCATTATGGTAAACACCCCGTTCGCTCAAAAATAGTAATTGACGATACAGTAATCAAACAGATTTCTAGTTTCAATTATCTTGGTTGCGAGATCAGTTATGACAGAGATAAAGACATAGAGAATAAGACCAATAAATTTCAATCACTATGTGGCATAATAAACCGAACACTTCAGAACAAAACAAGGAAAGACACCAAAATAAAATTTTATAAAACAATGGCTGCTCCAGTTCTCATGTATGGAAGTGAATCGTGGATAGCAAAAGAGAGAGATAAAAGTAAAATCCAAGCAGCGGAAATGAGATTTCTCAGGAAAGTTAAAGGCTGCATAAAACAAGATCACATAAGAAACGAAGATATCCGTAAAGAACTGGATATATATAATATAAATGAAAAGATAGAGGAATACAGAGAATCATGGAGACGTCACATTGGAAGAATGGGTGAAGAAAGAATTCCACGCTTAGTGATGCAATACCGACCGAAGGGTAGGAGAGATGTCGGGAGGCCCAGAAAGAGATGGAGCTGAAGTGCAAGTGAAGACGGAACAGGCATTCATGCCTAATCCCTGAAAGGAAGAAGAAGAAGAAGAATTGTAGAACCACTGATGATGGAAAGAGTGTTCCCGAAACACGTGTCTGACCACATGTAATCACATTAAAATTACATTGTATACTATTGTGGTTGATATCTCATTCACCCCAGATATTTTATCATGGAGTACCACAAAATCTCAGCTGCCACCACAGAATGAATTCGCAAAGTTCAGAGCTAGATTTTCTTCACCTGTGATCAGCGGCCCTTTTCGTTCTTCAGTAAAGGACATTTGAGAAACGTTATTTCATCACCGTTTCTTGGCAGGCGTGATGGCCGCAGAGGTCCTGCGCAGCATTTTAAGCGACGAGGGGCAGAAGACAAGGTCTACTGGTGGCACGTAAGATTAGTACGAAGGTGGGATAAGACGACGTTGGTCGGAGAACTATGAAAAACAGGAATGAAGGCAGAGAACGGCCAAAGGCTCTCTTGGCTGAAGGATGAGGTAGAGAATTCTCTTTATTTTGCTTTATGAATGTCATTAATTGCACCGCCAGAAATCTCAGTTGTAAGAATGAAATGAAGTATAGACGGGAAGATTTCTTTCCCATTCCCATAGAAACGTATGTACAATAAAACTAATAAAATAGACAACAAAAGTAGAATTAAAATGAAGGTCTCCACTGTAATTGAAAAATTGTTTGTAATTGAATAATAGTGATTGAGATAGTGACAGAAAATGTAATATATAGAATATAATTCATCAAATTTTATGTAAAAAATGACACCTAAACAATTTTTAATGTTGCAATAATTTGCTAGTTTTATATTTTGTTTTATAATTTGTTCCCTTTATTTTATTTTTAATTTATTTTAAGTTGCATCAACAGCTAGGTCATTATTGACTAAATATATACAACATTTTACATTGACTATATTAATTTTTTACAATATTGAGGTTACATTACAATGAAGATTATGTTTTTATCATCTTAAAAATCGTACAATCGCTAGCATTAATTTATCCATGCCCCTTGTTCGTAAAATGTCTCTTCATATTTGTGAAACATTTTGAATTAAATGCACAATTAAGTAAAACACCGGATTATTTTTCTAAGAAACATTGTTACAGAAATTGAAACACTAATTTGCTTACATGAAAATGTGAAATAAACATTTGCTACGCGCCTGTGAGTTAGGCAAAGCGCTGTGCAGGAGCGTGTAGCAGGCAGCGGGCGTGGATCAACTAGGGGCGGCGCCAAGAGCCAGCAAGCGAGAGGCGCGTTCCATTGTAGACGCTCCCGGCTCAGCAGGAGCAAGTGCCGCTGCTTCCGGCGACCGCCACTCGCGTCGTGTCCTACCCCCTCCCCCTCCGTCCCTTCCCCCCCCCCAGCACCTCTCGCCGCTCTCAGAGGATAATGTGCGCAGTCTCCTTGAACATTTCGCCCAACCTTTCAACTTAGACTAGGAAACACAGCGCATTATGGAAGAAGAGATGAGTGCGGCGCTCACGATTAAAAAACCTGAACATAAAATCTATGCTGGGAAAATTCAATTTTTAACACGTTATGCATAGTTTATTAGTATGTGACCTCTTGTGCGGAAACACACTTAGATCGTTCGAAGTAGTTCGACTTTTTGCGTGTAAACGTATAAAAATTATTTTATGAATGAAAGTTACCAAAGAAAACTTGATTAATTTTTTTTTTCAAAATACAGTTTTTTAATGTCGACAATTAAGACCTTCCTAAGAATTCCACTAAAAGGCTTGGCCATTTTCTCTTGTTCAGTATTTTATGACAATTTAGATCCTATAAGATAAAAGATAAAACTTTTCATAACAGCATAAATTCGACTTTCCAAACCTTTACGCGTAACGAATAGCTAATAAAAATCTTTTGGCAAAGTTAAGTATAATCAGCTATTAAAACTATTCTTACAGTGTATGTAATTTTCGATTATGTTAGAATTAACTTTAATGGAAGCGTGTAGACTGATAAAATATTTACGGTAAACTAGTACATTATCAGTGATTCTCCTTCAACTTAACGTGTTGTTAATGCCGACAACATGCATTAGGAAGAAATGCAATTGCATGGTGCGGATCAGATCAGCGCAGTGCTGTGTAGTGATGTGCCATTAGATGATTTTGACGCAATGTGCTGTTACTTGATAGTGACGCTTGAAGTTATTTTTATTTAATGTTGTAACATACTTATCAGAATGTCTTTGCGAACTACCAAATTCATCAAATTTAATCTATAGGTAAGCATAAAATTAAAAGCATATATAGTTTCTTCAAGCAAATAATTTGCGAGAGTGCTTTGCATGAAATATAATGTACACAATCCACATATATCATTTACCATTGGAGTGATTTATATATTCTAATTAACGATTATAATTGTGTCATCAAATGATGTACGTAAGAGTTTTGTGACGGCACAAGGGTGGAATGAGGAAGTTGAGTTTTGAATAAAATCTACTATCAAAAGCCTTTGAAAGTCAATGACAAACATTTTAAAATAGTAGGGATGAGCAATCATCAAATAACGGCAGCATATCAATAACAGTAGCATATCAGTAGCACAATAACAATTGCATACCACTGGGAGGAAGGGGGTAAATGACGGACCCCAATGTAGTTTTCTTATATTTTACTTTCTAACGTCATGTGAAGTATAGAGAAAATTATGTACTGCTGCAACAAAATGTTCTATACATTATTGCACTTCTGATCCGGAGTACTTAAAATGATTTCTTATAGTTTCTCTAAATATCAAAACGTCTTTGTGAAAATGAACTCAAAATTGAGCATTTTTAAATATGTTCAAACGACATGTTCTCGAGGACAGATCAATAAATTTTTCAATAAATATTTGCAGATGAGTAAAACACACACGAATATGTTTTACTCATCTGTAATGTTTGTAAAAACATATTTCAATTCTGATGTTAGGGAACTAAAAACTTGAGGTAATGTGAAAATATTACATTTTGACTCCAATAGGTAGCAGCAGGGACGAGGATGGAGCAATACCGAAAAGCTAGCCAAGACTAAAGAGATTAGAAAGGTAACTAGTGCGACAATATATCTGCCATTCTGAAACACCACATTTTTATATTTCATTTTTCTGCATTTTTTATCGATTTCAGCTAATAAGTCATTTTTTAATTTTTCCCGTCATTTTTAATGCATTTTCGCTACCTTCATCGGTTTTAATATCATTTTAATGCTATTTCCTTCAAATAATATTTACGAGATGCAACAAATGTTCTCCACAGAATTCCTAAGTACCTATACATGGTAGCTTATTCGATTTCTTCGCTCAGGTCTAATATCAGCCATTGTGAGTATGTAATTTAAGGTTCCTGTGATGTCTGTCAGCGTCATTGGGGGTTCAGCCGATTTCGGGATAACTAAAGACAGATTTTCCGGTAAAGAACAGTCCAAATCAAAAGTTTGAAAGCTGAGTTCACTTGAATGAATAGAAGCCTCAATTACACCAGTAACGTATCCAACGGTTTAAGTTGTTCATATGAACTTGTTTTGATCACATTTTTTAGGTCATTTTTCTTTGCTTTAAGGTCACATTTAAAATATTTTAAGAGTATTTTATAGAAAATTTTGGCATTGTTTTAGGTCATCAAAATCCGCTCCCTATTTATCACCATGTCGAAACTTGCACTGTTGTATCGCACGCCAGATGAACTCGCCCTGTTCGCTCCCCGTAGAGTAGCTCTTTTATACTCTCTACGGGCTGATGGCTCGCTGACTGGCGCCGGTATACGGATGGTATCGGCACTGAAGGCGCCTGATGAAGCGCAACGAACGCCTCAGCCCCTCCTCTGGTGACCTCCCTCGGGCGGCGACCTCGACCCCGACAAGTGCTACAACTGCTGTAGGTAACAGTTGTGCAATCGTAGCAACAAAGCGAATGTTGTAGTAGTTCTTCTGAAAAAGGACTTTATCGTCCGTGTCTCCGATGTAAGTACCACAAGCACAGAAAATGTTCAAAACAGGTATACATGCCCTTACGCTTCCTGAAAAACAGAATAGAATATTGAAACAGAAATTTTCAATACAAGATTGCTAAATATTTGTTAAATATATAAATCCTTCAATTATATTGCAATTTATTTTGGAATCCGGCGTTATCTCCTCTCTCATTGGTATCCACCGGGAACTGGAATGATATTAGCATGCGACTATTTAGGGTAAGTCCAGGAAGGAAATGGTAGATCTGTTGTTCCAGAAATATTGGGCTACGGACCAGGAGAGGTGGCTCAAGGCATCTAATGGTCTCACTCCAGTGCCTCTGGCTGGAAGGTCCTAGGGTTCGTATCCCGAAAGTGGCAGGAGTTTTGACATTGGGTAGACATACGCAAACAGGAATTGAATTCGGCTGCTCTGATTGACTCCAGTCAAATCCAGGAGCAGTACCCCACTAAAAACGCCATGGACCGCGCGCGATCGTTCGTCTTCCGTGTTCTACCCTCACCTGTTACGTACACAGACGTATGGCCTTCTGCATAGTGCACTATCACAATTGTGGTGATAACAGAGCTTGTCCCTGCTGAGGCGGTGCCACGCTGGTAGGAAATAACTGGTTGGAGAAATCCCGCTAGCCGAGAGATAGGTCGGCGTTGGATCTCACCATGCAGTGCGGGAAGATCACCACCACCTCCCGAACTACATGCACTACATGTACGGGTCTAACTGCTACGTACCGTAGCAGTTGACGCGCCCGGTATCACTAATCAATCAATTGAATTACGCAGTTGCATTTTCACACTTTATTTTCTTTGCCCCCTTGTCGATCTGTTGTATATAAAATTAATATGCACTTTGTTGCAAACATTATTAAAAAATTATGTACTCAAAATAACTTCCAGGTATTTAAAAATATTTTTTTAAACGTGCCCAGTATGTCAGCAGTAAATAAAACGCACACACAGTTTATCCCAGCGAATGATTTGCACAAAAGTGTCGCGAGCGCGGGGAGGGCGGGGGAAGGGGTGGCGACAAGCCCCGGATGCAGCTGGCGCCACCTCCGCGCCGTTGATTGAACGACCGTCCGCCTGCGTTGAATGGGCTTTGCCGATTCCCCCCTTCTGCCGCTCTCCCTCCCTTCTTTCCGACCCCTTTTCACCGCTCCGCGCGTCACCGAAGGGCGCATCTGCGATCCCCTCTTCCGCCCTCAGACTGCTCAAATGCAGGAAATAGAGGCCGGACTGCCCGCGGTAGAATGCGAGCTACTGATGTTTCTCTACACTAGAGCCGATAGCGCCCGATATTCTTCCTGCCCCTTTTCACTGCACCACGCGTCACCAAAGGGCGCATCTGAGATCCCCTCTTCCACCCTCAGACTGCTCAAATGCAGGAATTAGAGGCCGCCGCACTGTCCACGGGGGAATGCGAGCTACTGGTATTTCTCTACACTAGAGCTAATAGCGCCCGATATTCTTCCTGTCCCTTTTTACAGCACCGCGCGTCACCGAAGGGCGCATCTGCCATCCCCTCTTCCGCCCTCAGACTGCTCAAATGCAGGAATTAGAGGCCGGACTGCCCGCGGTGGAATACGAGCTACTGGTATTTCTCTACACTAGGGCCGATCGCGCCAGCTCTTTTCGCCCTATTTCACTGCTCCGCGCATCACTGAAAGGTACATCTGCGATCCCCCTTTTGCGCTCAAATGCAGGAAATAGAGCTTGATTGCCGCCAACTTGAGACTTCCACTAACGAAGGTGGAAGTGGAATGTTGTAGTTGAAACTGGTTCATTTGTTTCAATCATGTAATAATTATGAGTGAGTATTGACTGCTCTCTGAGGCCTCAACTAGATAATTCTTTTCTCCAGTAAGTGCAATGCATGTAAATCAGTGTAGTTATTTTTCGGATAGTGGCGTTTTTTCCCTCGCTATAACGTTATGTCCGATGCGGTCCTACACATCAGCTTGCATGTTTTCTCCATGCAAATATGTTTACTGCCCGAGCCAAATTAAGTTCCCGATTGATTTACCGACATGTGTGTTATTCAAGTATAGTACAATGAAGAGAAGTGTGTGTGTGTGTGTGTGTGTGTATGTGTGTGCGTGCGTGCGTGCGTGCGTGCGTGCGCGAGGGAGGGGTCCAAGAACGAGAAAAGAAAGATTGCGAGTGGTCCGCAGTTCACTTTTACTTTCTCGTATACGAACGTAAATACGGAGAACTATAAGTAATATAGAGAAAGTTATGTAATGCTGCGCGAAAAAACGGCGGATTTTCGGCGGAAAAAATTCATTGCCGGGCTCTGGTGACAAAAAAGTGCATAAAACTAGGTGCTAAATTAAGAGAAAAAAATCCTCTAGGACGTGCTGTAGCCAGAATCCCTGTTTCGTGGGTCCTTGATGCCGAAAAACCAATTGGAAGCAAAACGTCAGTCTATCCGTCCGTCCGTCCGTCCGTCCGTCCGTCCGTCCGTATGTCCGTCTGTCTGTGCCTAGCGCCTAAACCATTCGTACGATTTTCTCCAAATTGAAGAATCCCCTGTCTATCTGGCTCTAGTTAAAGCCTTGAAATTTTGAAAAACATTCTTTAAAAGGTGGAGGTATTTTAATATGAAGGCCCCCGGAAAGTTTCAAAATTTTCTCAAAAGTGGCTCCAATGTTTTTCTTTAAATTAGGGTTAGCGCCACACGAACTCTGTGCCGTGACATAAACGCCATATAGCTGTATTCATTTGTTTTTCAAAAAATTTTAAAATGAAATTTTTTGATTTAAAAGGCGATTCCCTCAAATTATTTTATTTATGAGCACATGTGTTCATAAATAAAATAATGCTGTAAATCATGTCAAATAAAGTTTCTCGAAAAATCAACAGTTTTATGTAAAAATGAGCACAAAATTCGTCATTTTCAGAAACGCTCAAACGCCATTTTCTCAAAATTGATTCCAAATTTTTTCTTCAAAATTTTCCAATAGATATTGTTAATTGCACTGTTTGTTATGAAGTAAAGTTCCTATTTTGTACTCATATATTTTTCAAAAATTATACAAATGTAATTTTCTTGAAATATCTCACGCCGTTAATATGGACATGTCCATCAATTTGTATTCATTATTACACTTGTAAGTAGATGTGCTTGAAAGAACTTCAAATGAAGGTTTTCGAAAACTCAATAGATTCCTGTGAAAAAGAGCATAAATTTCGTATTTACAGTAAGGCTTAATCGCCATTTTCTTAAAAGCGACTACGAATTTATCAATTAGAACTTCTATTTAGGACTAGTTTTTACTATTCTTCAATATTCTTGAAATAGTTATTCACTTGTACTACTAGGAAAGCAAAAAGTTGAGAAATTGTCAAAAAATGTACTTTGGGCGACGATAGATGGTAGCAGACCAGAGAATCGAGCACGACCTTAAAGCCAGACCACACCAAGGAAATTAGAAACTTTTGGTACGAGAAACTTTGTGCCATTCTGTAGTACCTCTAGTTAATGTTCTGCTCCTGCATTCGTCAGTATATAAAAATCACGGAAATAACCGATTAGAGAAGGCTTTCACAAGAATTCTTCTCGGAACATTGAATTATAGCCCGCAGTGTGACTAGTTTCGAAAGTCCGCCATCGTCAGGGCTCGATTCCAAAGACCTCGAACAAATTTGCTGAACAAGCAACGGGGTTGTCAATGAATTGTTTCTTATAGTTTTACCTCCTATCCTGTATGCGAATATGAATCATTTCATCCGTATTCATTCATCCCTCAGCATTTATTTTATGGCTATCCATGGGGAAAAGTACAAGATGTGCGAATTTTTTTAGCTCTGGGGTCTCTGCTGTTACTCATATACGTATTAAGTTGAATTCTGATCGCAGATAACAAGTGTTTCGTCAAGATTTTCTAAGAAAATATTCTTTCACGTTAATAAAAACAATTTTAAAGGGTAAAGAAATTACAGATTTAGTCATTATCCCTTCGTGACAGAATCGACTTTCTACTGCAAGGGAGTGGCGATCGGCTATTTGAATAACTTTATTCCCATCTACGCTAAGAAAACCATGCACAGATAATGAAGCTACATTTAGGTCCAGAAGCAAAGCAAGGGGCCATCTCAGCATTTGCTCAAAGGATCGGTAAAGCTGGAGGAATAACCCGATTGAGAAGGGGGGTCATTGATCGAGGAGCTGAAATGCAATATTTGTTACAGGTGTATTTAGTCTTTTAGAATTATGCAATCCAGATGGTAACTAATATACTAAATATCATTGTTAAAATCGATATTGTTTTCCTGTGCGAACCCGTCAGTATAGTCTAAAATTGCAAAGAAAAAGTTATTCAAATAAAAATGTGTTACTTGACAATTAAATTGTGTATGGGTTTTAATTTTTTTGCCATCTAGCAGTGTATGGTAAAATGATTTTTCACTTCTCATTATCACCCTCCCATCGTCCATACTGTGGAAGCCAAAGGCATTGACTGTGATCACTGCCTAGGAATGAAGCAGAACATAAATATCTCCTTGGCTCATGTTCAGTGATAAACGTATTCCTCCTTCGATCAGAAAATTGCATTTGTTATGGCATTGTACCGAAAGTCCACCTCGACATCTGGATTCGGGTCCATTAGCCCATTCGACATGAACTGTCTTGCTTGGAATTTCCTACTTCGTTTGCATTTTCACCGTCTTCCTACGTCAAAGAACACTCTAAAAGCCTGAAATAGGTAGGTTTCAGCTTTAATTCCGTGAATTGATAGTATGTGATAATGATAAGCTTATTTCCTTTTTTATAAACTAAAGCCAATTGGTTAGATTCTGTGTATGAATTTTGAGATTTCCAAAATATTCCTAATACTTTACTATATTGTTTCTGATTTGTAGTGTAACATGTTCTCTTTTTTCTTGCTCCATAAAACCTCATCAATGTCTCGTGTCTAAGAATGGATACTATAGGCAAATTGGGCAAAGATTTTTAAAAGTATTTGTGTGCATCAAATCCATATGTACCTTCAAATTCGCCCTATTTACACACGGGGAAAATAAATGTATTTGTTTTAAATATGGAATTTTTTTCATAACCTGTCACAAAAGAACATTTATGCTGTTTCCGCAAATAATATATTTCCAACGTGCGTGCTCCCCTTCCTGCGTCAATTACCCTTTCCCGGCGGAGCTAACTGCTCCGCACAGTTTTGGTATTAAACTACGTCCCCTAGTACCAACTGTGTAATGTGCGGCAATCAAAAAGTATTGTGTTTGTGTAGCGGCAGGAATATATTCATTTCAGTATTTACATTCCGTGCTCCAATTTTTCCAATGATCTCTTCATTTGGGGATGTGATGTGTTTAAAAATTAACCTAATGGTCATACGGAATTATGAGTTCGTTTTTATTGAGCAATATAGGCTAATGAATTACAGGCGCAGTGTTGCAAATTTTATTCTTCTCATTTTGTCTCTACTTGTGCATTTGATATAATTTTCAATATTGCCATAGCTTTTTACGTGCGCAATGCAGACATCTGTGTGAAACGGACGAATGCAAAGAATAGACAAAAGATACGTGTCGTGACTACTGTAACCCACACGGCGTAATCCAGTCCTGAATTTATTTTCCGTTTCTTTACATATTAAAACCCTTTCATTTACATTATTTCATTTCCTTAGTACTGGCATAAACATTTATAAAAATTGGCCATCATTCTAATTTCCTTCTTTAAAGAATAAAGGAGTTAACATAAAATGCATTTAGATTAATATCGTAAATCGTATAATATGAAAAAACTACGATTACAAAAACACACTATTGAAATGTATTTAGAAATGCGAAAATAAACGGTCTCCTGTTTAGTACATACTTATTTAATATCTACAGTTCTTTTTCTGGTAGGTATTCTATTTAAAACAATGAATTGTGTAGCAGTTTATATTTTCTCTTCCATTCGCATTCCAAATGAAACGTACGTATATAACTCACTGTAGTTCGGCTAATAATGTTAATTTTGTTCGCCAATTTTGTAAAGTGAGGCTGAAAAAATCGAGTGATACTCGAAATAACGCTGGTGGAAAAAAATAAACATTAATTGGTGAATTTAGTTAGTATTCATTCTTACTCACATTTTCCTTTGTAGAAGAACTAGATTCTTTCGCAAGTTCTTAATGTTAAACCTTTAAAAATAAGACAAATTCAACTACCGCACGTATTTATATTTTATTACTTGCGTCAAACTAATAACTTATTCGAAAATATTGAGAAAGTTTTGAAAAAGTATTGATTTTTCATAACGGCTTAAGTATATTCCGTAAACTATTCCCAGAAATCCGGCAAAAATGTTGGTAAAATATCCGTAACAAAATGCGTCACTCCATTGCGGCGCGACGTACATCATGCATTAAAACTAGTTCAGTCTAGTTTTTTTGTGGTTATTCCCGTTGTTCTGTTTCACGTCATTGTTTGAAATCCCAACGCTACCAGTTATGTTACATACTAAATAGAGCATAGCTACTGCGTGCAATTACTCTCAGTGCACCACAACTCACAAAACTTACACATCCATACAAAATTTATTGCGCAGTCTAGCTCTCCGACGGGAGAGCAGAATTTGTGCTCTCTGTGATCACCACTGAGGCAGCCCCAGTCATCCCCACGAAGCAATTGAAACCAGTAACATAACCTTTCATAACATTTCCTTCCATTCCCCAACTTATCTTCTCTCTTTTATTCCAAAATCCCACAGATTCCTTCAGCCGTACGTTACAAAATTGACAAAAAAATCCACATCGTAAACGTAATGTGAAAACCCACCATTACTATTCAACATTTTTTGACCCACCATGATTACAATTCAACCAATGTCGTTTTTCACAGAAAATTCATTAACATATAATTCTGTATTATTTAAATAATTATTTAGTTTTAAATTACAACCTTTGTAATGTAATCTCTGCTTAGGCCGCAGAAATACTTAACTACAAATACAAAAACTGTTTCTTTCACCTCACATTCATCAGAAATTGGTCTTCCCAGAAGATTTTTCTTCAGTTTTCATAAGTGGTAGACATTGCTGGGTGACCATTCTGGACTGTAGTGTGAAGGGTCAAACTCCTTAAATTATTAGTGGTCCACCACATGCTTTATAATCTGAGTAATAAGCACAACTGCGTTGTAATGAAGAAACTAAACACCATGATTAATTGATTGATTGTTAGTGATTCTGGGCGCGTCAACTACTGAGGTCATTAGTCTCGTAAGTGTAGTTGATGCTTTTTCATTGGTATGTAGCTTCGATCTTCCCCCACTGGATGGCGAGATCCGGCGCCGACCTACCGGCGACTAGCGGGTTTTCCCCGTCTAGGTATCTCCCACTAGCGGGACACCGGTCCAGCCGGGACAACCTCTAAGCTCCCGACCAGTTTCACGGTATGTGTGGTAGTGTAGTGCATCTAAACATCACGAGATTTCAAACACCGCTTCCAACTCAAGTGCTTCCATCGATAACCCTGAGTGTGATGTCGGATGGAAACTCATAGCATTACAACAATTCAAGATGACTATAAAGTGCTCAGAGGGTTTTATCATTGATTAGCGATATCTTGGTCAGTCCGGACACTTTTGAATCTGATTCTTTAGTGCATTTTAGATTCTTAGATGTGCATGTTTTTATCCCCTTTTCTCTCTAAACCCTGCAGATCATCTCAAGTTCAAAAATAGATATTGTTATTCCATCAGTCAAACACTGTTTTGTCCATAAAGGACCAGCTACAAGCTGTACTCCTGACGTGCTTCACATTATACATATCCACTCTGTATCATCCGTATCTAAGATAAAGGAAATGAGCGTCCCGTCCCCATTTTCTAGTTCATCAGGTCGATAACACGCTGAAGTAGTCGCGGTACTTCTCAGCTACTTCCTCGGCTAGATGCTTATGATCTGTAGATCCTTAACAGAATGATGGTTAATGATCTTACAGGATAGATTTATTGAGCGATCCGGTGTAACGCACATTCTCAGGGGAAACGGGAGGACTCGCAACAAAAACACAGAGAGACAAAGCTCCCGCTTTGTCCACCATGAATTCTACCGTGATCGAACCCATGGTGGAAGGCGTGCGGCCTGACCACTACGCCATAGGTCGCTCATGTCAGTCTTGTGTATTTGTTCACAATCAGATGTAATTTTTGCACTCTTAACTATTTCTTTGTCAACCAGAACCAACGAGATCAATCAACCACAGACCACCTCCCCCCTTCAGGTTGCAAACTAAACTACACTGTCCTTTGTCATCTTCTCTTGTAACAGAATATGACCTTTAAAATCATATTTATGTTAATGAAAAATGTCATTATTTTAAGGTGTTGGTATAAAAAATGCCCTCCAAAATATTTCTAGAAATCTTAAAATGCTAAATAACTCTCGCGGAAACGTCGAGAGCACGAATGGAATATTGCAGAATCTTTCAATTCTACGACGCCAAACGAGTTTCCGGGACACGATTTAGCGTATGAAAAGCAGTTATAATTGTCAAATTTGGGGTGGTATTTGCTTCAAAACATTAAGTTTTCGCACTAAATGATCCATTTGTAATGAGTTTTACAAAAAATTACTGATACGTGTTAATTCGGAGAGAAATTAAGGTATACATAGTATTACATGACCACTACTAAAGGCTAGAAAGTATGTACTGATTTAGCTCGACTAGTTTCCAAACGTATTATTAACGGATGAGGAGGATGATGTCACTGTAGTGCCTCTAATTGGGGGTAGGGTTCGAGTCACGACAGTGGCTGGATTTTCGACATTATCTCAATAACGAGGTCGAGTGGCAGGAGGAGAATTCTAGCTGCTGGCTGCTCTGTTCGGTAGTTTACCGTGGTTTCTTCAATCAACACCAGGCGAATGCCGGAGCAGTAGCCTAGCAAATGGGCCACGAACCAGGTGGGATGTTTCCTTCCTCTCCCTTAAACCTATCCTCATCTCTTACACACATTCATAAAATACACTACCACTCATACCGGGAGAGGGCGCGTAGCGCGTGTCCTGGCTTGGGTGGTGCCCTGCTAGGGGACATCCCTCACAAGACGACGCGAAGTTTGGCGTCGGATTTCACCATCCAGCGTGGGAAGAACACTACTAGCGCGCGTAATGAACATGCACTACACTCACGGAACAAATGACTGTAGCATTTGGCACGCCCGGTAACACGAAATAGTGAAATGCATAATCAATTTCCTCAGCAAAATCATGTTCCAACAATAATGTCATATTGTCTCCTCCATCTATTCCACATTGTGATCCCAAAACTGAGCACTCGTGCATAAAACCTGCTGCTAGTGTCCCCGATTCCACCTTTCTTTTTTTTTTGAGTCCCCGTGCGGAAGCCTCTTTTGCGAGCTGCCGCCAGGGCCGCTGTGACACCGCGGTGTCATCCCGCGAGAATCGAGTTCCGACCGCTATCGATTTCCGCTAAATCGATGGGAGTAGAACGCTGTTGCGGAGCGTTGTCTCGCCACAGCCTCTGCCACCACCTTGTAATGGATCCTTGCACATGAAAGTGCAAAAAAATCCAATATTTTAATTAGTGATGTAGATTTACTGTGAATAAGTTATTAGCAAGCGAATGATAATGAAAGTTGGTATGGTCATTATAAATTTTTTAAAAATTAATTATGTTGATTTCGCCTTTAAAAACATAAAAGAAAGTACTAATTTATAATGCTATTTAATAATTGGTGTTCTTCCTTGATTGGCCTACTTCATGATTTGACAAATGAGTACTTTACATTAGGAAATAAATGAATTAACATTATTTGACTTTTTGTTATGATTGTCGTAAGTGTTAAGTTACTGAAGCTGGAGTGATTCTTTAATAACTTAGGTTCGACGTATTTGCAAGATAAGTGAACTAATTGAACTAATTTCATATTTTTCTGCTCGTTCTTCTATTCGATCAAATTCTAACATTTCCAAATATTAATATAACTGAATTTGGAACGTATTTGTGCACTAATATGTTTACGAAAATGGTTCATAAATTGTTTTTGACACTATATTGATGATTTATATTTTGATGATTTAATTATTCACTTTACACTTCGCCCTCGCCCCGAGTAAATATTCAACTTTGTCACCTCCTCTGCCACCGCCATCACTGCACCCCTAACTCCCCATAACTACTACCTCCACCACCCCTATCACAACCATCTCCACATTTACCACCATCACTATCTGGAGAGGTGGCTCAGGGAGCTGACGTCACTGCAGTGCCTCTGACTAAGACGTTCTAGGCTCGATTCACTAGCTAGATAGCTAAGTCGAGTTCTGTTGCAGTCTGGTGAATTCTAGAGGTCGGCTACTCTAATCGGTAGTTTTCCGTGCTTTCTCTGATCAACACCAGGCGAATGCTAGAGCTGTACCCTAACTAACTGGCAACGAACCGCGGGCGATCCATCCTCACCCTTTCTTTACACACACTAACATACACTACACCACCACTCATGCCGGGAGACCATCTGGGAGCTTACAGCTAGTCCCGGTTGGGGTGGTGCTCCGCTGGTGGCGATACCTTGTTTGGTTTGAATTGGTTTAACATAAAACAAAACAATATTTCTTTTGTGTTCTACGATTTCAAAATAAATGAAGAAATCTTACGTTAAAAATGACAATAACGCCCACGAAATGTTTAAAAGCTTAAGAGCGGGCAATTTCGAACAAGATACTTTACAATATTAATGTTGGAGAACTTATTATGATTCATAACAAAATGCTACATTTAAAGTTTCTATACGACTAAACGAGAATCGTATAATAAATTTCTGCAAATAAACTTTGTATTTTACAATTAGCAATGACAGATAACGTTTCGCAAACTGTGCATGAGGATGTCAGCGATTGTGGGCATTAACATT
Organism: Teleogryllus occipitalis; assembly: GCA_011170035.1. Classification (NCBI taxonomy): domain Eukaryota; kingdom Metazoa; phylum Arthropoda; class Insecta; order Orthoptera; family Gryllidae; genus Teleogryllus; species Teleogryllus occipitalis. Next base: position 82,969 of record BLKR01003516.1, on the reverse strand, counting down.
AGGTCCGTTTCCTCAAACTGTATTCTCTGTTGGAGGAATATGAGGGAACATTTATTCTTATCGCCGACCGTTTTATAATAACCATTACTCATTAAGGCATGTGAGTATCCTCGCTTTTGTATTTTGAACTGTTTAAACTGAGACCTTTTTGAGATGATTCTACAGAATCTACATCACCCCAACGCACATGTTATGATACTTTGTCATAAATAAAGTGTTTTTTCTCTTACGGCATTACAGTTCAAAAAGAACTCTTGATGAGAAATCTTACCACCCTTTCATACTCTTCAGTTTTGTTACGCTTTTTTCGAAATGCAAGTTGCTGACATGATATCTCACAATTCCATCTAGAGGAGAGCGGAAACTAAGATAATTCATAGTCTCTCTATATAAGTTTTGATTGTTTTTGATTGATTAGTAGTCCCGCAATTACAGTACATGTTATATCGCTGGAGACTGAGATGTTCCTCGCCAGGTATAATACGGGATACAGCGCCGACCTAAACCTTGGCTAATAGGGTTTCCCCACTCAAAGTGTTTTCCTCTAGGGGCACCGCCCCAATCGGGACAGTCGCTAAGCTCCTGACTATGTAGCCTCCTATTTACGTGTTAGTGTGTTTGTGTGTAAATGGAAAGGAGGGATGAAGAATGAAGAAGGGAACAACGCGCAGGGTTCTTGGGTCCTTTGTTTCAGCACTACTCGGAAATTCACCTGGTATTGATGGTAGGAATTTCTAAAAACTATTGCTCAGGACTGCCGACCGCTAGAATTCTCCTGACAACGGCTGAATTTTCCATATCTAGTTAGCTAGTTTAAAAATTCGCCATTGATGAGACTCGAACCCCAGGTCTCCCAGTAAAAGCTTCTAGAGAGGCCACAGTTGTTGCTCTGAGCCAACAGAGTCGCTCGGATGCTTTTTAGATGGTAGGTTTGTATTGGCATCTTTTAAATACATGGACCTTAACTTTTGTTGATAAAGAAGACGTAATACGGCCTTCGAAAGTTCACCTATTTTAGATGTGCACTGTGAAAGTTCATCGAGTATGAACATTTAACTATGCATTCACTCTTTTGCATTTTTGTAAACTTTAGGGAGTCCTTTATAGTCTCATGGAATGACACACAGTGCAAACCATGTTAATCCCACTTTAAATATGAGAAAATATCCTGCTCGAAGACATGAGATTTTTCTCTCTTGTAATTTTACCATAAGTGGAATGAGATGGTTTTGATAGCAAACGACTCATAACGTAAAATATTCAATTTTAATTATTCAGTTCGAATTCATTTGACAAGAAGCAGTGGCGAAGTAATATTGTAAGGGATCTTAAACACGACCAAACTATGGGTCTTCTAATAATATTCAAACATTCAACCTAATGTATTCAAATGAAAACGAAAACTAACCTTAATTTTTTTAATAAAAATATGAAAGTTTGCTAAATCCATAATTTGCAGCAAAACAGTTTTTTTTTAATTTTGTTGAAAAAATTAGTAGGTATCCCTCTCCATCAACTCATACTGGTTATGTTTTAGTCCATCCCCTGGCAACAAGGCTTGATGACGTCGAAGGCAAGGACGAATGTAATGACGAAATCACTAACACCGCTCAAGTGCACTCTTTCTGAGTCAACGCGAACAAAAACTCCCCACAACAGAAAAATGCAGAACATTACAGAAACAAACAAAGCCAAATAGTACTCACACGATCGAAGGCGTGTCACATATCATAGGAGGCCTCTTGCCCTCTCTCTGCATCTTTTATTCAGAGCCACTTCTCGCTCGGACGAATGTGGGGCCTCTTACGTAAATATTCGAAGCGGCTCGGAAGAGGTTTCGCTCGTTTCGAGCCTTTTCAGAAAAGCAGATTGCTTCTGAAAAACACCATTTTCTCAATCTGATGATGGAGCATTCTTTCTCAGGAAAAGTACTCCCAAAGCTAGGATCTGGAACGAAGAAATGATCCCTTTTCAGAAAAGCAGATTGCTTCTGAAAAACACCATTTTCTCAATCTGATGAAGGAGCATTCTTCCTCAGGAAAAGTACTCCTAAAGCTAGGATCTGGAACGAAGAAATGATCCCTTTTCAGAAAAGCAGATTGCTTCTGAAAAACACAGTTGTTTGTTTGTTTGTTTTTTTCAATCTGATGAAAGAAAATTCTTCTTCAGAAAAAGTACTCTCCAAGCATAGGATCGAGAACGAAGAAATTATCCTCATGAAACTTTGTCTGATTTTCTTAGTTTTTGATCGATCCTGGAGAAACGAAAGAAATCTGACTTAAAAATTAAACCTTGATTTCTCATGGAGATTGTGGGAGTTCAAGTCTGAAAACTATTTTATTGAGATTCGATGTTTATGTTTTTATACGTTAAGCCATCGGAATTTGTAATATTGGAAAAAAAACTGTTCGTCGTTATTCTCTGTACAGAAAATTAGGTTTGTCTTCCAATATAATAGAACCTTGTTTCGAAGAACTATCTATTTTATTTACAATACTATTTTCTAAAATGCGATTGATTTTAAAGCAGTTTTGGAGTATTCTTATTGTTTTTGGTATCGTTCCTTATTGTCTTTATATAAATGATATGTTCCAAAATTGTTCAAAGAAATCATTTTAAGATGTGTGCAGCAAAAATCAGGAGTAGCTTTATGTCATTACATGTTTTTTGAGAAAGTATTTCTTTTGACTATTCATGGCATGAACAATTCAAAAAAGCTCACATATTATTGCTTTTTTCAAATTGTTTTGAATTATAATATTTTATCAATTAGTTTTACTTATTATTGGTTTATTGGTGATTCATTATTGGCCACGTTTCAAATACAAAAAATCGGAGGCGTATTGGACAACATTATTATTTAATGTTAGAGCAGCTTACAACCTAAAGTATAAGAACCTAGGGTTAAGTTATACACAAGTAATTGTAAGTATAGCAAATGCGATATAATTAGTAGATAATTTCTAAACAGTATTTGAGGACTTCCCGAGTGTGCGGATGTGTGGTTCCGTTACTCACGGCTAGACCACTTCCCGTGCAACAATCGAGACATATGAGGTGTCATTCGACACGTCTCGGTCTCCAGATGGAGAACTGATAATTTATTTTCGGATCCGGTCAGAATATTCGAAAAAAACGTTTTGGCGCTGCGATCGTAGTGAGTGTGTCGTGTAGTAAACCAACACCACTTAAATATCTGTGTAGGTGGCGTTGATTAAACTCCAGTACCAAAAGACATGTTTCGCTCAATACGCCATAATTTTCTTTCATGACATTGGCAACACTGATATCAACATCTTTAAGTGAACAAGTGAAAGCGCAGCATTTTGCATTTTAAGTTTTTCCGTATGCCTATTTTTATTATATTACCCAATATTATATTACCATATTTAAAAAATATATTTGCAAAAACCTACGAACAATATTGCCTTGGAACTTATTAAGTTTGAAGAATTTCAAGTGAATACGGAGAAAACAAAACTGTGAGTAAAGTTAGGCAACGAATGAACGTTATTACGATCGACTTCTCACTTTTACGTTCCTAAGTGTACAAATACCGATTTTCAAATGAATGTGACCCAGAACTTATCTAACACCTTATTCACATAGACATGCAAAAAAATTAATAGAGGAATTGCACAAGTGGAAGTGAACACAAATTAGATGTGTTTGTGGAGTTTTAATCTCTTTAAAATTTAGGGGAGAAGAATATGGAAGTGTTAAGCAAATCCGGGGAAGAATCAAATGTAGTTGTAGAAGATTTTGCGACAGAATGTTCGGAACTAATTGAGCATGATCTTAGGAAATAGGACCTTAGTAATAGGATTAGAGAATGACCCAGAACAGCTTACAGGTCATCTTCGTTCATTATTGTGCATATTGGCAAATATCGTAAAAATGTAGCTGTACAAACTATTCGCATCATCAATATCTTTAAAAAAATTTTACGGTGATTATAATTTTAAAATTGCAATATTACCAGTTCCTATTTCTTGTGGAGGAACCATACAAGGCCATTGGATGTTAGGAATTTTTGAAAAGAGGAGTATAACATTATCAGCTACTATGATTCATAGTACGTCCAACGCCAGATACTGTAAGAACATATTTGAACAAATCTACGCATGAAAGAAATGAAGTAAAGAATAAATTTTCTACACATGAAAATACTTTTGAAGCAGTTTACAGCGTTGGGGACGACACATTTAAGTAGTTTACAATAAGATAAACAGATGAAAGAAAAGAAAAGGATTACAGAGTGATAAATCCGTGTTCTTAATAATGTTGGCCACGACACCGCCTCTAATTCTTTTAAATAGTTGTACTTTACTAATGTTTGGAATTTTAAAAGGAATACTAGAGTGATTCATCTATTTTCGAGTGAACATGCTCTGAAAACACGAATTAGAGTATCACAGTGAACTTTAACATGACTGGCGTGTTTTTGACTAGTGTGTCTAACGAAGAAAAACGTATTTATTTCCAAGTCAAGCCGATATTTTACTTTCAGTGTCTTAGTAAAATCACTTAAAAGCAACGATAAGTAATCAATACTGTGTTAAGTAATATTACCAGAAGTAGGATCATGACTAGACATCGGATGTTTAGGGAAATGCCTATTTTTTCCTAGCGAACTTATTTAAAGGCTGATAATATATGTGCACGAATCATGACAAATGATGACATATAACAAAATTTTATAATGCTTATTTTTGCTTTTTTTTGGCATAAGTGCCTTTGTTGCTTAAATGCCTTTTTTAGGACTTTTTTTGGATGGACTAAGGATTATTGGACTTTTTTGCTTTTTAAATATTATTTTTATACACAATGCTGTGTCAGAAAATAGGTCATGGTCCAATGTGACGAATCATTACGAAACCTTCAGTTCACGTCTTTATATTTTAAAATAAGAGAGAATTCCTAAAAGTATACCAATAGGTTTTTCTCCATTTCCCTATTTCCTAAATACCAGCTATGATCTGAGAACGTTGTCGATTGACTTTAGGAGCCTGTAATACGATGGAGTGAGAATGCTGACTTGTTTCCTCAAGAGAAAGAGAATTTGTCACCAGTGGGCGGCCAATATCTCGACCGTGGACGGCTCATCCTCCACGGCCCCTCTCCCTTCTTGAGGTAGCGAGAATGGCTCACATCTCCTGCGAAAAATGAGAGAGAGAACGCTGGTTTGACCGACAGAATAATGACTGATCGCTTCCGAGAAAAAACGATAGAGCGTCTTTCGTTTGGCTTGTGTGGTTATTTGATCGCTTCCGCCGAAGATTCCATTCAGTAGCAGTTGCACTGTTGCAAGAGTTGATTGTGTGTACGATAGTTAGGGTATTTTTAAAACTTCAATGCCGAAAGAGAAGCAAAGTAAAGCGTCACTACTTCGTCAGTGGATGACGGAATATTCTTGCTACACCACCGATGGTAGCATTATACTATGCCGTATTTGTGATAAAACGGCATGTTTTGAATTTTAATTTATTTTCTTTTTTCCATTAAATTGTTCAAAGAAGGAAAATGTTTATCTTTACACGATAAAACTATTCGTTTTGTAATTATTGGTATTATCCATGAATTAGTTGCAAGATGTTTATTTCTAGATATCTTCAGAAAAGAAATACCACCTTTCGCAGCATGAAAAGACCAACATTCATCAAGCTATCATCAAAATACAACAGAAGAGCTGTCGACAGACGTTTCTGACTGAATCTTCCACATCGAGCAAACAGTCAGTTTTTCTACATGTGTCAGGCTTTGGTGAGTGCCAACATCCCATGGAACGCCATTGAAAACCCAGTATTTAAATCTTTCTTGGAAAAGTATTGTAAAGAGGCGATACCGTGAAAATCAACTCTGCGAAAAAAATATTTGGATTCAGTGTATCAAGCTCCAACAGATATTCGTACCGACATAGGTGACCATTGCATTTGGCTCTCGGTTGATGAAACGACGGACCCGTTAGAGCGATACGTTGCTCACTTGATTGTCGGGAATCTGAGCGGGCATGACGCGGGTGCTCCCCATCTCTTGTGCTCGAAGTCACTGGAGAAAACAAATTCTGAAACAATTGCTTATTTTGTAAATACAGGGTTAAAACTCTAATATCCCAATGGCATTGAAGATCAGAAGGAACTTATACTTCTCATAGACGCAGCGCCTTATATGATTTGCGCCGGGAAGCTTTTGAAACCCTTCTATCCTAGCCTAACCCATTTGACATGTCTTGTTCATGATCTGCACCGTGTCGCAGAAGAGGTTAGGAAAATGTTTCCTTCAGTAAATAAACTGATTTCGTCAGTCAAAAAGATTTTCTTAAAATCTCCCACAAGAATTATTTTTTTTCGACAGAAGTTGCTAGAAGCTAGCTCTGCCGCCCGAACCTATAGTAACTCGATGGGGAACTTGGTTGAGGGCAGTGGAATGTTACAGTAAATATTTTGAACAAATTGCAGAAGCTGTGAACGAACTCTGATGATGATACATAGTCTATACAAGACGCCAAACTTGTGCTCGAGAATAGAGATCTTAAAGGTAATCTTGCATATGTAAGTTCACACTTTGTATTCCTTGCGGATGAAATTGAAAAACTATAAACTAGAGAACACATTATGTGATGACAGGAAACATTATGTGATTCCATGTCAATGTTTGTGTCAGCAGAAGATCAGTTAGAAAAAGTTCCAAGTGATCAAGGAAAATGAATAAGCGAAAGAGTTTAAAATGTTTTAAAAAAATCCTGGATATCTCAACATAAATCAGTAAGCGAAATTTTAAGTGGAAATAAATGTAAGCTCCCAGAAGGTGCTAATGTTTCAGTTCTAAAATATATGCCAGTCACATCAGTAGATGCTGAGAGATCCTTCTCTGCATTCAAGCTGATTTTATCTCCCAAACGTCACAAATTTGAAATTGAGAACCTTCAACCTTGAATTTGAAATTGAGAACATAGTGATATATTGTAATGCAAACTATTGTAAGAATAAAATGGAAAAGAGTTTAAATATGTAAATCTTGTTTTATATGAAAATGATTGTACTTGTTTTGTGTATTTAAGTTTACACAATAATATAGAAGAATATAAAAAATATTCATTTTATTGTGTAACATATGATAGTGCTTTTTTCTCCTTATTTTTGACATTTTCAGTGCCTTTTTAGGCGCCTAAAAGACGTTTTTTGGTGCCTAAACATCCGATGTCTAGTCATGACATATTCGATAGCATGCAACTACGTTTAGAATCATCATAAATATAAAAATAATCGATAAAATTTACGACACATATCGAAGCACTCGCGGAAATTGCTAAACATAAATATAAATGCTTGTTTTGATCAATGACAAAAGATGGAGCAATAAACTTACGATCCACTAGTGGCATAAAAAGCCCCTAAATCCTGAAGGTTTATAAGAACAGTCACGTATACCCGATCAATTCATAACATGTATCACAGTTGAGTACACCTCTCCAGCGACAAACAATAGACAACCGACAATACAGCTATCACTACTATTGTTGGGTGCAAAATGAACTCATCCAAGCTCGGTAATAATGAAGCGTTTTCTAATGTTTTTACGCGCATCGGAATATCACCCTTAAGCAATTACGGCAGGCGGCAGAGTGGCCCGGCTGACGCGACATAAATTGCACCTCCACCTGTGCGCGAAATTACGTTGCTATGAATATTTTATGACGAGACCGCCCGCGGCTTGGCCCAAGACTTAGCCGCCGCACCCCCCTCCCTCCCGCACCGTCCCCCCCCCCGCTCTTTCCACCAACTCTTTAACGTCTTTTACGAACCTTGCCGGTGCCGCCGCGGCACGCTTGAAAGGTAGGAAGGTGGGTAGCAAGAGCTGTGTGGGGCCAATTTGCTCTGTAAGCCGGCGAGGTCTTCTGATTCAATGGTTGAGCGGCTTCTTCAAGATTGAGAAGACGAGCTTTAGCGCAATTGGAGGCTTAGGAAGAATTGACTATTGAGACAGCGTGTTTTCTGCCCCTTGTTTGGGATGAAGGGAGTTTAAAACGTTTGTGAGAGAAATGTTATGGAAATATTGCGTAGTGGGAGGAGGGTAATGACGTAGCCTGAATTAGTGATAGTTCAAGTCTGAAGTAGGTTAAGGAATAATTTTTTAAATTAATTCAGTGTGAGCAAGTGAAAGAAATGAATCTTCAATTGAATGTTAACAACATTCAAACTTGTAACCATGAAATATTTATTATTTTTATTTAAAAACTAGTCAATGGTAGTTTGGTAAAGTTTATTACATTAATTAAATAGATTATCACATGCATTATATTAATGAAATATATATTGTAGATGACGCAGATATTACATTTATGATATAAAGATAAAAATTATTTAGAAAAACAATGTTTGCCAATTTTATTACATTATTGTAATTATTCTTGCCATCACATGTCAATCAATGTCTCTTCAGTGCTTCACTTCTTTAAACAGTCTTATGTATTATTATAGATCTCAAAAGTAAACAAAACAACAGTGACCAATTTTAGAACAATATTAGACCTGCTAGTACTGTGGACAACATTAGACCTACATAAAAAACACTGAAGAAATGAAAATAAACTATTACATACAATTTTGACACTTCTTTGCATTCTCATTTCTAACTCCGCGTATTTTTTTCACCTAATTCTATTTAGTTTGATAGCCTAAACTTTTCTGAGGGTGTGATTCTTAAAAAAGTGCGATGAGTCACCGGACCCCTAAAGGTGACTGTGTAAAAGACTGATTCGAAATTATTCCAAAACCACCTATAAGACATCTTTGCGATTTTGCCCCCAGTTACTCGCTCTGGCGTTCTTTGTACGTCACTGGAACTGTTATCGCCCTAGGTGTCAGATAACATCAGCGCGATTTCTGACATTGGACCTAACCTCGTAGAAGGCATTCAGCTGCATCCTCCTCGATACTCAGTTGCGTAAGATTTCCTGTAGTGGCTAGACGATTGTTTTTCCGTTGGAAAACGTCCGTTGGCGTACTTTCTACGCCGCGCGGATACCAATGTAAGTTTTCATTTTCTTTTAATTATCACAGGATCTTTTTTATTTATGGACGAAATTTAACTTATTTTGTTTTAAATTAGGAACAATACAGAGATGAATAATTTATCGGAAAAGCAATAGTATTTGAATTATTACACGAGTGATTACTCGTGTAATAATTCAAAAATTCGTCAAAAGACGAAATTTGCGATGCCGCAAATGATTTTGAGAAAGAACTAGTGGCCGAGAGTGAACATGACACATGTTCTGAGCTTGATTATGCTAGTAATTATTCAAGCAGCGATTTAGAGTGTAGAGATGATTTCATTGGCAAAGACAAGGTTGCAAAGTGGAATAAAATAGCGCGCTTGTCAGCAAATTTACAAAATCTGGAAGTCGCGACGATCAAGAATAATCACAACAAAATTAAAAAAATAACTGTCACGCTTGAGGAAGAGCAAAACATGCTCTAATACAATTATTAATACACTTACTACTAGCTAGTGCTACAAATTTTCAGACAACGAACGCATTCTTGAAGTCGTCAAATGCAAACATTTTTCTGAACAGAGTAATATGCTAAATTTTGTATTATTATTATTATTATTATTATTATTATTATTGTTATTATTATTATTATTATTTAATTAAAACTGTAACATTATACCATTCAAATATAACTAAATAAAAATTATATCAAAAAATTATTCAGGCGTTGCAGAGTTCATTTTTCTAACAAAGTAGGTTTGGCGTACAAAGTACGTTCGCGCGGGTACTTGTGAGACAAAACATTGCGCGAGTTACTACGGGTTAAGAGCTACATATTTGTGCGTTTACAGTGGCTTTTTAATGAGGGATTAAAAATATTTAAAAAACTATTCTTGAATTATCTTTTGGAAACAGTATCATGCATTAATGGACTTGAAAAGTATTTTGTTGATGAAAGATTTTCTTCAGGATTGACCATCGTACCGTCAACAACTATTATACACCGTAGTGGGTAGTTGTTAGTATTTGAACTAAAGAAACCTTCGAAATTCGATTATAGAGGCACACTAGACATTTGCTTATCTCTCGTAATATTTTTGTGAGAGAACATTCAATAAAAAATCCTAATAATTAATAAAAGTGTACAATCCAATTTATAACATTTTGCGAAATTATAATTTGCATGGAAAGGTTTTAATTCAAGTCTTTTCCTAATGGTAATTAAGTATTTTTATTATTTGAAAGATACATATCTGAAAGGTAATACAGATTATAAATTGAAATAAACGAAGAATCTCTCCGAAAACGAACAAACTTATTTCATTGAAACTTTTTTGGGTGTAATGGTGCATAATGTAGTATGCAAAGTTGAGATTTAAAATCAAGACCGACCGTGAAGCAAAGGAAACAGTTTGCATATTAGACTGCGAGCTTCAAAAGAAACACTGCTGAATAATTTCTTTCGTTGCGGTGACAGAATTTCGCAATATAAAGCACGTAGAAAATGGAACATCGCATTTCCCCAGGTCGTAAAATTTGTCCGGCTCGTCGGCGGGGGCGTCGCGAGTTGCGGCTGAGCGAGTGTTGGAGGGGGAAGGGGAGGGGAGGGGGCAGTGAGCCCTAGGCTGCTCTCTTTCGCACTCGTTTCTCCGGTGTTCGCAGCACCTCCGTTTTTCCTGGCGCCGTGAAATATGCCTCGCGTCCCATTAAGTCTCGCCACCTTATTCCGCGTAAGCCTTTTGCCCCGGCCGCCCCGCCCCGGGGGCCTCCACCGCCCCCATTTAGCACTGAGTGAGTGCCACGCCGGCAACTCGCAGCTTTGGTGCTCCGCCGACGCGCCTCAAGCTGAGCCCGTCGCCGCCCCGCCACCCCCGCTCCCACGCATTAGCCCCAGCCCCCCTCCTCTTCTACCACTGCACCCTCCACTGCGAGAGACTAGGGAACGTTCCCGGCCTGCCGCCCCGCCCGTCAGCCTTAGAATTGCGCCTAAGCCTTTTGCCGCATGATTGTTTTAAGGGTTGCCAGGTCTGCTTCCAAGAACTAGCGAACAAGCGATGGGGGGGCGGAAGTAGAAAAAATTAAATTATGAAATTATTTACTTATTTAGATTTGATTCAAATTTTACAGTGAATTCACGAATTCATAGAATTCGTTAAATTCACTGAAGCTATATATTTGTGTTTTATACCGAGAAATGATTCAACTGATGGCTATTACAAAAGATTAATTAATATTATATACATGCCATTTAATTTGAACACAGAAAAATAGTATTTACATAAAAACAATAATTAACTTTCATGTTAATAATGATTCAAGGAAATCTTTGAAAGGTTTGACAAAAATTCGCGCTCTACATATTGAGGTTAGTACTTACGTTTTTGAACACTCAATAACGTTGAGGTTCAATAAGTACTAGCCTCAATATGTAGAGCGCGAATTTATGTCAAACTTTTCCAACTAAAAAAAAGTAATATAAAAATTATAGGTAAATGAGAGTTATGAAAGTTGGAATGTAAATAATTTTATATACTTTCATTAAATCTCTTGTGAAAAAAATTGAGTATGATTAATATTTTTTGGATAGAATAGAGTTCAATGGATGTTGGATCTTTGTCTTATTCTAGCTCGTAGGGAAAAAATACAAAACGCGAGTCTCTTTTTCTTATTCTCTTAGACTGAATAGCTTTACATTACGTAATATTTCATCCTAAAGCTTTTGAATTTAAAAAATGTCCACTGCTTTGTGAAAAAATAGTGATCATAATGTGAAAAAAGCGGACTGTCCGTTCAAATAGTGGACACCTGGCAACTATAATCGTTTTAGATTCTGTATCAAGACTTGTTGTTCATTATAACCGAAGAAATGTGAGTTCTCGTGCAAGTAAAGGTATTTCGTTGAATAACAAGAGTTTTTCCGAATCTCCATCTTTCAGAGCTTTGTTTCTAGCAAACCACTCTTCATTTCTGGGCTCTGCTGTCTCCACTTTCATATTTTCCTATTTTCCTGTCGCATCTTACAAGTTGCAACATGCTCCTCTCCTTTCGGAAAACCAAAATTTTCGGAAGGCTTCGCAATTTTTCATGCTTTCTTGAGAATTCATAAAGATGTATGAGTCTTTTCTTACGCGCGATGCAAGTTTTAACTTTCCAAAGTTCCAATAAAGCGTCTTTCCATACTGATTTTAAATTTTGAGTTGATGTTCCATTCCGAGTATATGTCGGAATGCTGTTCTTACGAATTATAAAGTAAATTTCCTCTCTTTCGTTACCTACACATAGCAAATATATATCTTCACTATAAATCTTAAAAACTCTTAGTTTTAAGATCGCAACATTCATTTCAATTCTTGAAATCTTATTAATGAGTCAATGAATTGTCTCGTACCATTAAATTCAAGTACGTGTGGTTTTAGTTAAATAGCAAGTTTGTTCATTTTCAGCATACACAAAACAGATGTCATTGGAGAGTTACATGTTCTATTTATATACATTTATATAACATCATTATAAATAGATACAGAGGTGAAACTAATTTAGCAAATTAGTTCCAAGGAAGAACTTCGACCTATTTGAATGAGACATTACGGTTTTGACATCAAAAGTGACTTGTGTGATATCACCGCGTGACGTCTAAGAGTTCATTTCCAATGTGAATTCAAATTCTCAACTGCAAGTCGTTATAAATATCTATTTATTAGCGGTGTTTGGAAAACAAAAACTACACTGTAATAAAAAAGAAACAATTCATTTATATTAATACTAGCAAAGCTATTGTACTGATGTTTCAAATGAATGAGTTACTAAAGCAAAAAGTTGAACATTTTTTATTCAGTCATTTAACATTCTTGTATTATATATTAAAAGTGGTGCATGGTTTTTAGCTTATACGTGTATCAGAACTGATCACTGGCTCCGAGGACAAATTCGAATGATAAATGCGTCAGTCATTACATCAAACTACGTGCAGAAAGGCCATAACGAATGATTTGTGAAGAATATCAACATTTTACATAGTTGCATTTGGTGCATCGAAACAGAAGTCAGTGGTGCTACAGAATGGCACAGACTTTCTCGTAGTAAAATTTTCTTGATGTGGTCTAGCTGTACCGTCTTGCCTTATCCTCAAGCCAGCTGCCATCTATGGCCGCTTAATGTACATTTTTTTTACATTTTCTCAACTTTTCGGTTTCCTAATAGTAGAACTGAAATATTACTTTAAACATATTTAAGAAGAATAAAATCTCGTACCTGAAAATAGCGATTTTCATTGAAAAATTTAGAGCCGTTTTTAAGAAAATGGCGTTTAAACGTTACTGCAAATGGAAATGTTGAAACTCTTTTTCATATGAATCTATTGAGTTTTCGAAAAACTTTATTTGAAGTCATTTGAAGAACACTTAGTCACAAATGCAATAATGTATACAAATCGATGGAAATGTGCATTTTAAGGACGGGAGAGATATTTACAAAAATAAAATTTGTGTAATATTTAAAAAAAGAACAAATCACCAAAATAAACTTTACGTAATATAAAATAGGGCAGTTAGCACTATTGGAAAATTTGAAGAAAAAATTTGAGTCATTTTTTGAAAAAATGGCATTTCAGCGTTTTTCAAAATTCGGAAATTTGAGCTCATTTTCACAGAAAGCTGTTGAGGTTTTGAGACATTTTATTTGACATTATTTAAAGTATATGTACTCACGAATAATTATATAACGTAAAAAAATCGCCACTAATATAAATATTAATGATGTAAGAAATAAATCAAAACAGTTAAATTTTTTAAAAAATGCATACTCTTAATGAAAGAACTTAGAGGGGAGAAAAAATTTGCTTGAAGTAAAAATCTTTATCTTTAATTTTGTATTTGTAGGAAGACGCCAGAGATAATTCAAACTTTTGAAAGTTTCGAAAATTGAGAGTTAACCATGAAAATCGAACCTATGAGACCTTTATAAGTGTGTTTTACTCTATTATAAGAAGAAACTTTAAAAACATTTGCAGCCGTTTTTGAGAAAATTTTGAAAATGTCCGGTAGGCTTCATGTAAAGTATTCCCAAACTTTAAAGAATGTTTTTCAAAATCTTAAAACTTAAACTAGAGTTAGATGGACAGGAGTGTCTTCAATTTTAAAAAACTGTGTATTTCCGTTGAAATCTCAAAATCGATTTTCCACGACATTACATACGTATCTACTCCGTATATTCATACGTCTACGAGAAAGTAGTTGTGTGTAGGAAATCTTTCGACAATAACCAATCTGAACAACTCACAATGATATTATTTTACTGTTCAACTTACTTCTAGTTCTCTACACAATACATTTTAATAATAAAATAATCAATAAGCAATTAAATTAATTAAAAATTAATAGAAGTACGATTTATCAACTTTCTCTTTAAAACTAATTAAAATATTGCGAATTCTCAGGCTGTTTTTATTCTCTTAATCATTCTGTAGTCTTTCAATAAATTTTCTACAAATTTTCTGTATCTAATGCTATTAATTTTAATAATAATAGAAAGCGGCATTTTTTATTCGAAATTAGCAGAACCCAACAGTCGTTGTCGTGCCCCCCCTCTCTCTCGCTCTCTCGTTTTCCTCTTTCTCTCCCTCTCTCTTTTCACTCTAACTTGTTCCCTCTTTTTTCCTTCTCTCTTTTACCCTCTGTTACCTTTTCCCTTTCCCCTCTCATTTCCCGCTTTTCTCTTTTTCCGTCCTTTTCCCCCTCTCTTTTTCCTCTGACTTTTCTTCCTGTATTTTCCCCTCCCTCTTCTGCACCTCCTTCTCCTTCTCTTTTCCTCCCTCTTTTTCACTTTCTTTTTCTCCCTCTCTTATTTTTTTTCTCACTTTCCCTCTCACTCCCTTCACTTTCTTCCTAACATTTCGCTCTCTTTTCTCTCCTCTCACTTTTATCGTCTTTAACTCTTTCTCCTTTACATTCTTCCCATCTCTCTCTCTTTCCCCCCTCTCTACACCCCTCTCTTTTTTCTCTCTCACTTTTTCACCTCTCTCACTTTTCCCCTATTTCCTTTTCCTCTCCCTGTTTTCTTCACTTTCTCGTCTCTTTTCTCCTCTCCCTTTTCCTCTTTTAATAATTTGTTAATATATTGATGATCTCTCGCAGTTTTCTGTCTCATTCACTCACTCACTTCTCATATTATGCAATTTTTAAAAAATTGCTATTCAATTTTATAAAAATTTTCTTTTATACAAACCTTGCCCTCGCAATAGAATAAGAATTATCGTATTTAGTGCAGTTGTTGGAAAGTTATCCGCTTACATACATTTCGGTGATTCATTTTTATTTATTGGAAATAAAATAAATACTGTAGGAATTTTTAAAGACAACTCTGTAAAAATTGTAATCTTTAAATACGAAATGTTTATCATTATGTAAATCTGAAATAAATGAATATATCTGCCCTAAATAAACAATAAATAATTATTAAGTAATTTATAGTATCTGTAGCTACTAATTAACTGCCTATCGTGAAATTGCATAGCATTGCGGAACTTTCAGGATTTTCATTATATGAGTGTTATTTGTCATGAAAACGCGTATAATTGAAACAGGAACGTACTTTGTTTCTTGATCCGACAGTTACATGTTTGTGTTTAGGTGATTCACACATCCACAGGGTAACAATCCAATTAATTGAGCAGCCTACTGTCCTATGTATTAACTCTGCCGCATTGGGACAGTAATGCACTCTGTGGGCACTACGCATTGATATTATGTTGCCCTCTGGTAGCTCCTCCGATGATTAATATCATTGCCGTTTGACAGATACAGTTAATTGCTTGATATAAAGCTGATGGGTGGTTTCTAAATTCCCCCTTGTACTCAATAAGTACCAAATCTCTTGAGATGAAGTCACTTGAATATATTATACATATCTCTAGGGAACTATAGTAACTTGAATTGCATATACTCTTTTTATGTTAGAGGCAATTAAATTGTGTTTATTTAAAATATTTTTGTTGAATTTATTTGTCAGTATCATAGTTCGTGTGTCTCTCCTTGGCCATATAAACAGGAATTGGTGACTATATTTTTTATTTACTTGCTTCTTGGGACTTTCCAGTCCCTTCTCATTCGGGGAGTCACTATTACAATTATACAGTGTTTGAAAATGTATTACATTGTTTGAGGTTGTTTACATATCAAGTATTAAAATAAAATGTTTATCTCCTATTGGAAGGTGTCTGGAAATCTGAAATAGAGATAAAATTATATTAAAATAATCAGTTCACTAAGATCGAAGGTAAAATTAAAATTCATTGTTCAAACTAGATACAAAATTGGTAAGTCTCGAACATAATAAAATCCTTTCCACATTTCTGGAAGAGCACGTACCAAAGCTGGTGCATAGATGTTTAAAAGAAAATGCTAAGCATCATCTAAACACCATGAAAAAAACTATTTTCATTTCCGAACCGTTGTTCGGCAATCGATTAATAGACAAGTTGACCGGCCAGTGAGAACGGGTAAGATCAGTTAGAAAATAATTTCCTAAGCTATATATACAGAATTGTAGTTTTATAAGCGGCTTCTCATGTTCTTGTGGGTTGTCAATATCAGAGAATGTGTTAAGAGGAAATTTGTAACTGCATGGCGCGTGGGCTCATATCGTCAGGGAAATTGTTTAATGAATTGAGTTTTGCAGTCTTATTGGTGCACATAAATTTCAGCTTTCAACATCCTCTTGGTAGTACCAACATAACAAAACTCGCAAGGTTCACCACAATGTATATAAGAAACTATGTTGTGCTTTTGTTCATTAGGAATTGATTACTTTCTTTTCCTGATTGTTTGTTTAGTTTGAAAATAACTGACTATAGAAGATGTCCGCGGTAGTCAATGCATTAAGAGGAATCGAATATCTAACCCAACGGTGCTTTGCGGCTTCAGTGGTGTAACTGTTAGAGACTCTGACTGTTACAATCGGTTCAAATTCGATCGAAGCTGTGGATTTATAAGGCTGAACACATCCATCGGAGGGGAAGTTTTTTGTCAAAAATGACTTGCTTAAGAGTGGGAATATATTTTCAGAAAATGCCGATGTCTATTACTATAACACTTGACGTAGAAATCATATTCATCAGGTGACAGTATCAACAGCTCATTACAAAAAATTCACATACAATACATGTACATTATTTTACAACACTTTGCCAGATGACATTAAACGATTAAATTCGATAGAAAAGTTTAAATCCAAAGCGAAATCGTTTCTGCTGCATAACTGTTTCTATACAATTAGAGACTATACTGAACATCACAAGGAAAGTAACATTAATTTTAACAGTGATATTTAATGTATTATTTACCATTGGACTGTATAATTCTAAACAATGTGAAACAAGTATTGTATCGCAGCTTCTGGGTCACTGACCCCCATCTCGATCAGGTTTTTCGTCGTTTCCCTGATCCATTGAGCAAATGCAGAGATGACCCTTTGTTTTGCTTCTGGACATAAATGTAACTTCATTATCTGTGCACGTCTTCTAGAATTCAGTGGGAAATATAGTTATTTAAATTATCGTATCCATGTTGTCGCGGCTGGAAGTATTTATTCCGGAGGACAACATAGAAAAGATCCGAAAATTTATTGCTTATTTGTCCTTGAAAATAGATTTTTATTACATGGGAACTTGCTTTTTTTTCTTTTTTTCTTTTTTCTTTATTCATTCAAAATTCAAGTAGTATATGACTTAGTGTAGGGATCACAGAATTCTGAAAATGTGCACACAATTCACTTCTCCCCATAGCACGTCATACGCAGTTTTAACTGTTTTTTGACATGAAATAAATAAATAAAGTAAAGATGACTGTTCCTTGTTGTAGATTTACTGCATGAAAGTTCCTCAAGTCTAAAAGAAGCCCCTGAGACGAACTCTAGTCGTGTGAGTGATACCATAATTCGCTCGACGAAGATGACGAAATGAGCTTAGCGAAATTTGCGAGGGCAGGTGAAAGATCAGGTCTGATGGCTTGATCCTCTCCACGTTAACCCTCGCATGGCCGAGCGGGACACCTAAGGTCCCCCAGTTCTCTTTTTCCCTTACAATTGACGGAAAACAGGCAGAAGAATTTTTTCTTTCGTGTATGTAAATATTCAATTATTTCAAATATTTTAACACACTTTTTATGGTAATACTGTTTTTTGATTACATAGGAATGGTTTTGGGAGGACTTAAGTTATATCACTTTTCTCTTTATTGTTGATGATATTTTGACTTCACATTCATATTTCTGGTGTATTTGACAATTGTTTCATGACGAATATGTTACTATTGTTAGTGTATCTTGTCAGTACTGGCAGCTAGCGATTGACTTCTCTTTACCTTCCAGGTAGTACATAATTGTCAGTTGTGTTGCGTAAATAGCAAGAAATAACCTGTATGACAGCTATGAGTAAACGTGATATTAGGCAGTGGATTTCAGAGGAAGATGCTTATTTTACATGTATTCTAAAAGTGAGTCCAAGTGATCTTGTAATAATAATGATGTGAAATTGCAAATATTTAATACAATAGTTATTCTAAAGTTGATAATATGACTTAGATGAGAAATCAAAAGAATTGTTTTTTCATTGTTTCAATATATTACAAAATATTTGCCAAATTTACACAAATGTTCATGAACAATATTCTAAGATGATAAACAATAAACGCAATAAAGAAAATACTATTCTAAACTCAATAGAACAGCGTTTTTGTAACAACCTGCGATGGTGTCACTTGGGCCCCCCACACCGACGGCTATATTTCAGTATCACGCTTGGCCATGCCAGGGTGAAACGAGACATCATTAAATTAAATTGAATTGAATTGAACTGAATTGAATTGTGCTGGTGTGCGCAGGGCGTCCGAAGCCGTCCGTGAGCTGGTGGCGCGGCGAGCGGCTGCTGCCGGCCAGGGACATGCCCAGCCCGTTCCCCAACGTGCAGAAGAGCCAGCTGTTGGTGGCGCCTCTCTCCCGCTCCGACCTGCACTCCGTCTTCACGTGCCAGGCCGTCAACAGCGACCTCACCTCGCCCTCTTCGACGCGCGTGTCCCTCGAGATGCACCGTGAGTACTCGCCATGATGTTCTTCTACTCCGGTCATTTGATGGCTGCAACCAGTTGCGTAATGATACTCATCACTAGAGACAGGATTTTTATGTAATTAAATTTTTTTGCCTTTTTACTTACCGTTCTCAAAATTGAAATCTTGGCAAATCGTGCAAATGCTGAGATGGTCCCTTGTTTTGCTTCTGGACATAAATGTAACTTAATTTTCTGTGCATGTCTTCTAGAATTCACTGGGAAATACAATTATTCAAATTATCGTTTCCATGTTGTCGCGGCAGGAAGTATTATTCCGAAGGACAACGTGGATAAGAGCCAAAATTTATTGCTTATTTATCCTTGAAAATAGATTTTATTACATGGGAGGGTTGTTGTTGTTGTTGTTGTTGTTGTTGTTTTTTAATTTAAGTAGTATATGACTTAGTGTAGGGATCACAGAATTTTGAAAATGTGTACACAATTCATTTTTCCTCATAGCACGTCATACGCAGTTTCAACTGTTTTTTGACGTAAAATAAATAAATTGTCGCTATCCTAACACAATATCAATTGAATCGTCTATTTCAGAAACCCGTCAAACGCCAAATTTATCATATCGAGAAAATTGAGAAAAAGTGTCCCAGTTTCTCCGATTTCAAAATATTTTTTAATATTAAAGCAGTTAATAAATGAATATTTTTCAGGTAAATATGGAATAAGCGATGTGTCTATCGTACTGAAACAATATTCCACCGCTAAAGCGCATTTTAAATTTTGGCGTTTGACGGGTTTCTGAAATAAACGATTCAATTTTTTCGTTACATATTTAGTACTATGTTACATATTTTACATTTTTTGCTATTTGCACAAAATACTTTTTAATCTATTAATTTGTTTATGAAAAAAGGTTTTTTAAAACAAATCAGAATTTTTTCCTACATAAATACTAAGTGTTGTCGACTCGAGGTGCGCTACGTTAAGAGGCGGTCTGATGTTACGGCCCGGCGTGCCTGCTTGAGTTAGCTCAGTGATGCGACTGAGATCATTTTCATCTTTAGGCGTGGCTAGTATTATGAACGTCACGTTTCGTGATCTTTAACCTTAATTTACGAAAAAACTTTGGCGATCGCCGACGTGTAACAATTTGATGACAATGCATCACGCTGCAGTGGTTGTTTGCTAGTTATAGGTTTTGCCCGTTTGTACGGGGGCTTCCATTGCGCATAGTTTGGCTGCTAAACTATGGTCTTGTATAGCGATAGATAACGCTTTTATTACTGACGGGAATGTTGTTAAGTTCAAAACGTGCATGAACTTGTACTCTGAAAATGATGATTTTTAAAACGTTTGAATTATTTTAAGCATTTGTTTCGGAGATTTGTGATAAATGTAATTTCGAATTAGGTTAATGTGTTTTATAATTGGTTTATTTATATATTACATATTTTATCTGATTTTACACATTTATTACATATTCTTACTGTTTTCATTACATATTTATGTATATCTTTTGACTTTCATGCTACATATTTTTCCGGTCCCTACTCATTACGATACAGATTTCATTATGATACAGGTTCTTGACCAATCACAGATAAGTTTACAAATCGAGTATTGACTCAAATCATTGAGAATCGTTCTAGTAAATGTTTCGTTCGATTGTGTACATTAAAATTGCGTTTGATATTATATTATGTTTATCAGTTTTAATTCCTGTTATTAGTAGTAATTTTGTCGGTGGAATATTATTTAAAATAAACAGGTCGTCGTAGTTTTACTTCGATCCTATTTGACTCCCTCGCAGACAGACTGGTAACCACAGCCACCTGCGGCAGCATACGATGGTAGGGAGCTCCGCTAGGTGGCCTTGGCTGAATCCTGCATTTCAACTGCCACGAAAAATTTCAACTGTCACGCTCCGCATACTCTGAAAGAACTGCTTTTAGTAGTGGCTGTCTAAAAACAGTTCTTTTCTATTCCAGCATTATAAACAACTTTTCTCGTCACAAGAAATCATCCTTGAAACGACATCTTACAGCAGATTATGACGTATTTGCCGTTTATGGCACGAATAATTGCGACATCAGACATTCACAGAGATCGAATTGTGGGGAGGTAACGGTGAACGGAACAACCGGCACCGTTTTTTGTTGTTTTTTTTGCACATATGTCTAATACCCGTGACGCGAAAATAAAGTTGATTCCCAAAATTAGCTTTGCTTCCTTTACTAATTTGTAATGCTATAATACGAAAAACACCCTATGCAACTCGTTTATAATGTTGCTTTATAGCATTCATATAAATTTCAAAACTCGCTCCTAGCGTCACTTGTTTTCAAATCGTGTAAGCATCCAATACTGCTTAACATTATAAATTAGTTGCATAAACTACTATTTTCCTCAGCTTAGCCTGCAAGAATATTAGGCACTTTTTACGCAGCGCAGCGAACAAATAATGTGGGTATACAAAAATGGATGTGCTCGTTCCGTGAACTCTTTTGAAATATTGGAGTATTTTGTTGTTTTCAATATTTTATGTTTTAAGACCATCAGTAGAATTATTTAATTCGTAATCTGTAAATTACAAATATAAAATTGCGAACATGAAAAATAACATATAGCGTTTATGAAAAGTTAAACACAATTTCAAATCACACAATTCAGCTTTCGCATCAATTTGATTTTGAAAATCCGTCAATTTTAGCCAAAGATCCAAGAGTACACGCCCGGTTAATATTTGAATCCCTATCTATCAAAATTAGTTACATAATACATTCAAATCAAGAGTGTAATGTTTTTACAACTTCATATGATCATATTTTGAATATAACAAAATAGTTTTAAAACATGATAAGATCCCATGTATTTGAAGATGCGAAAATTAGTTCTTGGAACGTTGTACTTGCAATATAAACAAGTTATTTCTATAATTAAAATTTTATGAAATACAATTTACAGATTACATGTTAAATAATTCTACTGATTGTCTTAAAACATACGATACTGAAAACATCAGAATTTATTAACAGCCAATCAACATAACTAGTAAACAATATTAGAGGCATTTCTCTCAAATGCTGCACGAACTGAATAGTAAAAATAGGGAGTGGACGATAATCTCAAAATGTTACCACACACTCGGTGTTAAATTTGTGGGAGTGGAAACAAAGCACAGCTCAAAACTAGAACACATTCTTATGTTATATAAATTCATAGCCATTCTGAACGATTGTCTCTGTGCCAGGGAGTATCAAGCTGTGCAAAAATCACAACTAGAAAAAGAAAACAAATGAAAAGTAACGAATAATGAGAGTATAATATCTGTTTGTAAATGTTTGTGGAGCTTTATAAAGTTATTTGAATCGCTTAAAAGAATTATTTGTCAACAAAATAATTCGCAAAACAAGAAATATCATTCTATAATAATTACACAGTAAGCGTGTATTATTTTAATGCGAAGAAACTATTTTTGACGGAATGAGAGGTTTGGTAATTCCCTGTAGCCAAACTCCAGTATTCAGTGCCTGTCTAAGGCAACATACCATTTGCATGGTACGAGTTCCAATTGTGTTTCTGCTATTTCAAGGATTTCTTCATGTTTTGAACTTTTTCTAATTTTTTGTTACCATTAACTATCATGAGTAAAACTCGTTTTTGGGAAGGATAAATGTGATACATTTATCATCTCCCCCACCGCAAGAGACAAAGTAAATCTCTTGTGCATCATAGAATATTTTTTGTAGGAAAGAAAAAAATCGAGGTTATCTATACAGAAGCAATTGTCTAATAATTGTTAATAAATTCTATATTATCTACCGTCGATTTTTACAAGTATAGTTGTAAGACGTTTCGATGTAAATATAGAACACATTATGAATTGTAGTAATTTCAGTTGAATTAAAATGAAATATTACCAGTTATCGTTTCAGTTCATATTACGTGTAATGTGTAATGAGTTGGCTCCAAAACACAAAGCCACATTTGAATAAATCATATTTGCAAAATTTATGTACTACTAAGTTTTACGTTATCTTCATTGGCAGAGGCACGGAAAATATTTCTATTAAATATTTGCTTCTGTATTCCAGTCCATGAAATCTCATATTGAAGTTCGTACGTAATAATAGTTTACATTGCGTCTTTACTATCTCTACTGAAAATTACATTTCCTACATATGTTAAACACAATTAAAAATGTAAATACCCCCGTTTGGTGCTTTGCCGGGAAATTTAGGAGAACAACCATTTGCCCGAGTAATGTACTTTTTCGTGTTTGCGAACAAACCATTTATAAATTCCATCATCCTACGCTACGGAGAACGTTAAGAAGTTTAGAATTTTCCACCCATGCCGTGTAAACCGCACCGCAACAAACATAATGAAAACGAGAATGCGTACATTTACCTGCTTTGCACGCGTGGTATTCCTGTTTTCTTGTGTTAGAGCAGCCCTGTGAAATGTGAAGCTTCTCTCGTTATTTGCAGTCGCAACATGTCAACACGCGTGTTTTTGCAGGTTGCAATTAACGAATGCGTATGTTATGTGGCGTTCTAGCACATATGAAGCACGCTCTCCAGGATTGTTTTGTCATTTCCATGGCTCGACCGCTTCTCTTTCTACACTTAAAGCGCTCGTGTGCATTACGATGTGTCTAGCTCATCCAATGAGAAATCAAAGCTTTGGTGAACGCAAATATTACATTACTTTTCCACTTCTAAGAACAACTTGTTTTCAGAAATAAATTTTACGGATGTAGATATGTAGGGGAGTTATTGTGATTTAACTAGGTGATACAAGCACGAAGTATTTTTTTACGTTAGTTATTTGTTGCTTCTTTTATGACGCTCAAAATATTCGTTCATTTCTAGTGTCTTGTAGCTTGCGTTTGGTATTATGAAAGGCATTATATTTTACTATTTTTGTACACCACACAAAACTATTTCACTTCACATGAAATGTGTGTGAAATGAGTTTCTCCGTATTTCATAGTTAAACAAAATATTTTTGTACATTAATTTCAAAGATAATTAAACTATGCTAAGACATGGGGGACACCGTTAGCTAGCCGGCAAACTCAAACTCAACCCAATATGCCAAATATACAATATAAAAGATAGGCGTAATGTCTTATTCAGAGAAAAATGTTTCACTAAGTGAAATTATCGCTGAAATGTTCAGAGTGAATGTGGTAAATTGTATAAATTCAGACAAAGAATAGTTGTTATTCCAGGAAAAGTTTTCCTTGGAAAAATAGACTGTTCCCTCAATTGTGGGCAACATTCGCAGTTTTCGAAATTCCCACCAAACTATGTAAATAGATGAGAGAAGTCTAAAGAAAGTATGTTGCACGTAAATAGGGTAAGGAATTTTGATACAATTCTCTCTATTACATGTATTACCAACATTTCTACAGAGAAAATAGAGTAAGTATCATTTCTCGTACCTATTCATTAATACTTTCATTCTTTCTTCCCGTCTATCTCCTATGTGTGTACAATTCTGACGTCAGTTAACTCTATTTATCAGCAAATAGTTCAGTACTAAAACAATAAAATAAACCTTCCATGCTTCCTCTTATGCGAATAATCGTGAAAAACACCACCTAGACTCGTCAAAGGTTTAGACAGGGATGCCAGAGCGCGCCCAGGCGAGCCAGTTCCTCCCTGGAAAGCCCTTGTATAAATATTTTTCTCAGGGGGCAGGAAGAGATTGAAATGGCAAATTCTTTCTTTAATTTTGTTTTGTGTTATGTTTTATTAAATCATTCAGTTGTTTGTTGTAGATAGCAATAATGTGAAATATATTAACTACTCTCAATAAGTTAACAATTTTTATTCACAGACGGAGAACTCTATCTAACAGATGAGGAACTTGTTTATCCTTCTAACCTGAAGGCACAAAGTTAATGCAATCATGCATTTAAGTAAACAGGATTAGAAAATGAAAATACTTGCGAATGAAAATGATTAATTTGACTCTCAATTGACAAATTGTAAACTGACT
Source organism: Teleogryllus occipitalis (assembly GCA_011170035.1). Classification (NCBI taxonomy): domain Eukaryota; kingdom Metazoa; phylum Arthropoda; class Insecta; order Orthoptera; family Gryllidae; genus Teleogryllus; species Teleogryllus occipitalis. Next base: position 57,908 of record BLKR01003516.1, on the reverse strand, counting down.
AATGTGTTATTACATTTTAATGAATCCTTTCTTTGCTGTAGTAGAGAATTAATGTTGCTAATTTTAGGGCAATGGCTGTCGGCTAGTTTCTCTAAAAGACTGTCACGGACCAGGCATCCACTGATGTGCCGTCACTCCAGAACAATTTGTACAACCAATACTTTCAAATCCCGCGCCAGTTACTCTGGACGCAGTGCCGCTTCGGCTTGAACATGTACACCGCTTTTCTGTAGTTGAAGGGGAAACGAGAGTTTTGATTGATTGATTTTTTCGTGTTTCCGGGCGCGTCAACTGCTTTGGTCATTAGTCCCGTGAGTGTAGTGCATGTTTTTTCTCGGGAGATGGCGGCGATCTTTCCCCGCTGGATGGCGAGATCCGGCACCGACCTACCGTCGGCTAGTGGGCTTTCCACCTAACCAGGACTCTCCCACCAGCGGAGCACCGCCCCATCCAGGAGAAGCTCTAAGCTCCCGACCTGTCTCCCGGAATATGTGGTTGTGTAGTGCATGTTAGTGTAAGTGTGTGTGTAATGCGAGAGGATAGGACAGGACAAGGAAGAGGAAGGAAAGATCTCGCGCGGTCAGTGGCCCGTTTGGTAGGGTACTGCTCTGGCATTTGCCTGGTGTTGATCGGAGAAACCACGGAAAACTACCGATCAGAGCAGACGGCCGCTAGAATTCTCCCCCAGACAGCGTCTGTATTCGACCTAGCTGAAAAGCTAGTGTCGAAAATCCTGTCGCCGTCAGGACTCGAACCTAGGACCTCCCGGTCAGAGGCGCTGCAGAGACATCAGTTGATGCACTGAGCCACCGCTCCCGGTAGTCAGAAAAAGTTGCCCGTGCTTGCAGGAGCGCCGGGCTTCCCAGGCGGAGAAGTAGCTCATGCGGGCGAGGTTTGACGAGCAAGGTTAAGGTTAAAGTCTTATTGATTCATATTTCCGATATTCGAGCGGAGACTTTGTTATGGGCAGTGCGATGTTCATTTGTCTGTCACCGCAGTGATGTAATGCAGAGTAGTGAACTTAACCATTAAAGTGCTTTATTGTGAAAGTGAATTGATAATTATGCGGTGGATAGAGTCAAGGTTGTTTATAGTGAACGCGAGGGCCGAAGGCCCGAGACTCGCCGTGACTTCGATCCGGGCGAGCGAAGTGAGAAAACTTGTCTTTAAAAGTAACGTCACGAGGATATGGCGATGCATTTTGTTGAATATCTTTGGAGACAAGACTGTATACGAAAGACTAAAGACTAAATAGAGATCATTTTTGGGCAGTGATGGATTATATAAGAGAGTTGTACCCTGAACATAAATAAATTATTCAATTTAAGATTTAATAACATTGTGTTAAATATTTATTAATATTCGACACCCTATCCATTCCTATTTCATATCTTACTCTTAGGTTGACAGTATGATTACAACTAGCGGTGGGGCTGACGACAGCGAACAAATTCACATGGCTCGCTCGTAATTAAGTCTGCGCGAGAATCCCCCATATTTCTTATTGTTTTAAATAATCAGGCTGCAGAATATTGCAGAAACAATACCACACTCCTTCAGCGCTTGCACTTACATGACAATACGAGAGCAAATCAAAAAGTAAGTTACACTTCCAAGTTATGGCCGTGTATAAACCACCTACATATAGGCAAAACGGCTATTACAACATACAATGTAAGTTCACTTTTCCATGTAGTCCCTAAGAGACTGTAATAATTTTCCGGAACGGTCAACCAACTTTTTGATTCCGGTTGCGCACAAATCACCTTCAGCGCTATGTAAGCACCTGGAGAAAGCTACTTTTACTTCTTCATCAATTCGGAATTGTCGTCCACCGAGATCCTTTTTCAGTTTACCGAACACATGATAATCGCATGTTGCTAAGTCTGGACCGCATGGAGGATGTTGCCGTACCTTCTACTTCCTTCCTGATATTCGTCCGTGAGATGCGTGCGTCCGGTGCCAAATTGATTATACGAATTTCCAATACCTGGAAGAGAAGTTGCCCTCTCACCATATACAGCAGTAATTTCACGATAAATGTCCGTGCAATTGAGTCGTTTGGCACGCAGAAATCAGATCGTTGTCCGCACCTCGAATGTGGAGTGAACATTCAGTTGACGTGCCACTGATCCTAGCCCGTTTTGCAAAGACAACACGACGGGATACCACACCAACCTTTCTATGGGACGAGTCAGCAGTTACTGTAACTTGCTCCGCATTGGCCACAGTCACGACTCCACAGCGTGTTCTCTCAGCGAGGTACTGGCTTTTTGATTCGCCTACGTACGCTTCAAGAATTGTCGCAAATTCTACCGAAACTTTCGTAAGGCGTCTGTCCTTCTGCTGGCGCGCATTTAGATTGGGAAGGGTTCGGGCACTACATCGCTGCAGAGCGTAACTCAGCTCCACCGCGATGGAAGCGAGGTACTCTAACTGACTTTTTGATTCGCCTACGTACGCTTCAAGAATTGTCGCAAATTCTACCGAAACTTTCGTAAGGCGTCTGTCCTTCTGCTGGCGTGCATTTAGATTGGGAAGGGTTCGGGCACTACATCGCTGCAGAGCCTAACTCAGCTCCACCGCGATGGAAGCGAGGTACTCTAACTGACTTTTTGATTCGCCTACGTACGCTTCAAGAATTGTCGCAAATTCTACCGAAACTTTCGTAAGGCGTCTGTCCTTCAGCTGGCGTGCATTTAGATTGGGAAGGGTTCGGGCACTACATCGCTGCAGAGCCTAACTCAGCTCCACCGCGATGGAAGCGAGGTACTCTAACTGACTTTTTGATTCGCCTACGTACGCTTCAAGAATTGTCGCAAATTCTACCGAAACTTTCGTAAGGCGTCTGTCCTTCTGCTGGCGTGCATTTAGATTGGGAAGGGTTCGGGCACTACATCGCTGCAGAGCCTAACTCAGCTCCACCGCGATGGAAGCGAGGTACTCTAACTGACTTTTTGATTCGCCTACGTACGCTTCAAGAATTGTCGCAAATTCTACCGAAACTTTCGTAAGGCGTCTGTCCTTCAGCTGGCGTGCATTTAGATTGGGAAGGGTTCGGGCACTACATCGCTGCAGAGCCTAACTCAGCTCCACCGCGATGGAAGCGAGGTACTCTAACTGACTTTTTGATTCGCCTACGTACGCTTCAAGAATTGTCGCAAATTCTACCGAAACTTTCGTAAGGCGTCTGTCCTTCTGCTGGCGTGCATTTAGATTGGGAAGGGTTCGGGCACTACATCGCTGCAGAGCCTAACTCAGCTCCACCGCGATGGAAGCGAGGTACTCTAACTGACTTTTTGATTCGCCTACGTACGCTTCAAGAATTGTCGCAAATTCTACCGAAACTTTCGTAAGGCGTCTGTCCTTCAGCTGGCGTGCATTTAGATTGGGAAGGGTTCGGGCACTACATCGCTGCAGAGCCTAACTCAGCTCCACCGCGATGGAAGCGAGGTACTTAACTGACTTTTTTGATTCGCCTACGTACGCTTCAAGAATTGTCGCAAATTCTACCGAAACTTTCGTAAGGCGTCTGTCCTTCAGCTGGCGTGCATTTAGATTGGGAAGGGTTCGGGCACCACATCGCTGCAGAGCCTAACTCAGCTCCACCGCGATGGAAGCGAGGTACTGTAACTGCACTGGTTTGATTCGCCTACGTACGCTTCAAGAATTGTCGCAAAATTTACTGGAACTTTCGTAAGGCGTCTTGTCCTTCAGCTGGCGTAAGTGATTGGGAAGGGTTCGGGGCACTACATCGCTGTAGAGCCTAACTCAGCTCCACCGCGATGGAAGCGAGGTAATTCTAACTGACTTGATTCGCCTACGTACGCTTCAAGAATTGTCGCAAATTCTACCGAAACTTTCGTAAGGCGTCTGTCCTTCTGCTGGCGTGCATTTAGATTGGGAAGGGTTCGGGCACTACATCGCTGCAGAGCCTAACTCAGCTCCACCGCGATGGAAGCGAGGTACTCTAACTGACTTTTTGATTCGCCTACGTACGCTTCAAGAATTGTCGCAAATTCTACCGAAACTTTCGTAAGGCGTCTGTCCTTCAGCTGGCGTGCATTTAGATTGGGAAGGGTTCGGGCACTACATCGCTGCAGAGCCTAACTCAGCTCCACCGCGATGGAAGCGAGGTACTCTAACTGACTTTTTGATTCGCCTACGTACGCTTCAAGAATTGTCGCAAATTCTACCGAAACTTTCGTAAGGCGTCTGTCCTTCTGCTGGCGCGCATTTAGATTGGGAAGGGTTCGGGCACTACATCGCTGCAGAGCCTAACTCAGCTCCACCGCGATGGAAGCGAGGTACTCTAACTGACTTTTTGATTCGCCTACGTACGCTTCAAGAATTGTCGCAAATTCTACCGAAACTTTCGTAAGGCGTCTGTCCTTCTGCTGGCGTGCATTTAGATTGGGAAGGGTTCGGGCACTACATCGCTGCAGAGCGTAACTCAGCTCCACCGCGATGGAAGCGAGGTACTCTGACTTTTTGATTCGCCTACGTACGCTTCAAGAATTGTCGCAAATTCTACCGAAACTTTCGTAAGGCGTCTGTCCTTCAGCTGGCGTGCATTTAGATTGGGAAGGGTTCGGGCACTACATCGCTGCAGAGCCTAACTCAGCTCCACCGCGATGGAAGCGAGGTACTCTAACTGACTTTTTGATTCGCCTACGTACGCTTCAAGAATTGTCGCAAATTCTACCGAAACTTTCGTAAGGCGTCTGTCCTTCAGCTGGCGTGCATTTAGATTGGGAAGGGTTCGGGCACTACATCGCTACAGAGCCTAACTCAGCTCCACCGCGATGGAAGTATTTGCTTTGTCCCCAGAGCCTCTCCGCCAGTTCAACACTGGGAAAAGTAGCCTGCGCATTGGGTAAATAAAAGCTCTCCGACGGCACATTTTGTTACGATCGCGATTCGAAGGCCCATGTTTGCGTTGCTCGTAATTCCCATACCGAATGTAAACACTTCTGTGGAACGGCCTACTTTCAAATGGGGCAAGAGGGATAATGCTGAAAGCTTGCGCCGTTTGCACACATTTCGTACAGTATTCTTTCAACTGCTGTTCTGTTTGTTCTTTAAATGTTTCTGATACGGGTTTACGGCCAGAGTTACATAAAGGGGAAGGGCTACTGTTAAATATGAAATTTTGTTTTGAGATTTTATTTATATAAATACCAGTAACTTGAACTGATAGGTTCATATTACATATTACATATTCGTCAACATGATAATCTTGGTTTTGTAAATCATAAAATTTACCGTCATATTAATATGGTTCTTCAGGATTCGTCATTCCAGAAATTTAATGTATTTGCTGGTTTTGAAGCATCAGAATACGTGTATATTAGTACGTATGGTACCTACGTACTAATCCTATCCGTTCAAGTTACGTATGGTATCTACAGGATTCCTGGTTATTGCTGTCGTTGAAACTGGCCTCAATTAAGTAGTTCACTTCACAGCTATGTAAAAAATTACCTGAGTTGTGAGATTTGATTATGTAATAATCCATAGATTATTGAAAATATTAAAATTACAATAAACTTTTATTCTAGTGTTTAAAAGAGACTGTATATTTGCAACATACAAATCAGACATAAACGTATAAGCAATATGTATTTCAAGGTATTTTTATTTCGAAATTATACATACTTACTTATTAGGATCTAATGACTTTTGGTAAATCGTAATGCCATAGATTCATTGTCAAATATATTAGGTCATTAATAAAATTACATATTTACCTCAAATGTATTACTGCCTAATTACGTATAACAATAAATTAATGTATTTTCTTCACGGAAATATGTCATAATTCATAGGCATTTAACTTCCCCACTCAACGGCACCAAATGTTTTAAGCAACGAACACCAAAGCATGTCATTCAAAGTTCAGCATTAGACTTTCACGCAAATACAGAAAAAAAGACGGTTCTTCCACAGAAAAGAAAGACAAAAGACGATAGCCATCAAGCTCGTCTCCGCCACTCAACCGCCTGTAACGCGCCCTCACGCCCTCCGTCGCATGTATCATGAACAAATTGTCTCTTGGAGGAGGTTTCTCCTCGTAATGAATTATTTACGATTGTAAACTTATTACCCCGTTGTCACAGAGGCTGCCTTGCTTACTTTTCGGAAGCGCGGGCGCGACACAGCGGCGCGAATGGGGCGGGGTAGGGGGTGTGGAGAGAGGGGAAGAGGAGAGGAAGGAGACGGCGCAATTGACGACGGGCAGGGGGGGCGGGGCAAGGGAAGTTCGTGACGGCGGTTCGCTGGGGAGTTCAACTCCGCAAGTCCAATTTGCATTTCATGGGAGAGGCGAGGTATTTCAATTATCCCGCGGCACTAAGACATCCCACCGCCCCGCCCTTCCCCCGCCCGGCGCCGCCGCGCCGCCGCCGAGAAGGCCAGGGCGTGGAAATGATAATAACGAAAACCAGATGCAAAACATCCCCCGCTCAGTGGGAACGCGGAGGAAAGGCACAGAAAGAAGGTTAAAGACTACAGAGTGACGGAAAGGGGTAATAAAGTCAAAAGAGAAAAGTTTCAAAAAAATGAAATGTCTTGCTGCTTGGTGCTCCGGGTGCTTTTCATATAAAAAGAGAGAATTTTGGCTCGGGGAGTTGAGTAGAAAGTGTGTTCTTGCTTTGGTTTAAACGCGTGGATTTTACCTGCGAGTCTAATTATGAATTTTCTTTATTTTGATGATGGAATAATCATATAAATTTATATTAATCAACGTATATGCACGTAGTTAAAGAATTGAAAATGTGACTAAGAAATATTCTTGGATTGTGGTGGCTGATGTTTATGTGAGTAATACCTTTTCACTTTATCATATATCACTACGTTGCATAGAGAATGTATAGTACGGCTGCCGAGTTGTAACAGTTTTTACTCATTTATTTCATGTATTAAATTCTCATAACTCGCTTCAAATGAACATAATATTTACCTCTAAAATTGTAGTAAAATGGAAAATTATGGTATGTTTTGTGCCTTAATTGTTGAGCGCCTTTGTTTTGGCACACTGTACAGTGTGATCGGTGTATTGGTGAGGTCGGCGCTCATTCGGAACGAGGGCAAATACACCTGTTTGGTAGCCGACTGCCTAGTTCCAGCAGTGGCCTCGCGATAGAGCGTGGTGATGAACACCGCCCCCTCCCCCTCGCCATTCCCCAGCTTCCAAGGGCCATCCCGTAGCAACGGACCGTCTGAGGTGGCTTAGGGCATCAACTGATATCACTGCAGTGCCTCTGGCCTGGAGGTCCTTGGGATTGACTCCCGACGGCGGCAGGATTTTCGACACTACCTTTTCAGCTAGGTCGAATTCAGTCGCTGTCTGGAGGAGAATTCGAGCATTCGGCTGCTCTGACCGGTAGTTTTCTGTGGTGTCTCCTACCAGGCAAATGCTAGAGCAGATCCCTAACAAACAGGCCGCGGCCCGCCGCAATCTTTCGTTCCCGTTCCTTGCCCTATTCTATCCCTTACACACATTTGCACTTACATGCCCTACACTATCACACATGCCAGGAGCCCGGTCGAGAGTTTAGAGCTTGTCCCGGCTGGGGCGGTGCCCAGCTGATGGGAGATATCTGGGAAAACCCCGCTAGACGACAGTAGGTCGGCGCTGGATCTCTCCATTCAACGGGGCAAGATCACCGCTACCCCGAGCAAAAAATGTGCACCACGCTTACGGTACTAATGATCTTAGCAGTTGACGCGCCCGGAGTCACTAATTAATTAATCAATCAATCAATGAATCATCGCAAGGGTACTCGCTAGGATTCCTGCGGACCAATCAGCAACTACGGCCTTGGGCCCGCCGCGCCATTAAAGCGAGGCCCGAGGCAACTTGAGACTGAATGGACACACTGCACACGGATGGTAGTTGAGTGTACACGGAGAGGACACAGAATGCACACGGAACGGAGTCTGAAAGCACACGCAACATAGTCTGAGAGCACACGGAGCTGAGTCTGAGAACACACGGAAAAGTTCGAGTGCACATAGAGTGAAGTTAGAATCGAGGTAGTGTAGGGACGCGACCCAACGGGACGAAGCCGGAACCTGAGCGACGGTGTCCCTCGGGCCGTAAGCCTTCAACTGTTATCATAGCAGCGTGGATAGATTGGGAGGCTGGACACCATACACGGATTCCCTGGAACTGTTCTCTACGGGTTTGGCCATATTGCCGTACACGAACAGTGTATGTTGACAACTGTATCGTATTTGTTACTGGCGTAATACCGGATATGAAATAAAAAAATATGCTATAATTGAGCCCAGTATTACTGGCTGTATTAAATATCGTATTTCGTATGTTGTACTTTTCAGAATAATTGAAGCATATTATATTAAAAAATACCACAACATTTGCTGCTCTTGGTTTACAAGTATCTCTAATCCTGGGCTCTATTGATGGCGCCGCAAGACGAAAGGAAATTCTAGTTCAAGCTGAGAGAGACACGTCTTTTAAACAGATGTTATGGTTGATAACGTTTATTTACACAAGTATGTCATAATGGAGTATAAGGTTTTTATGACTCTTTTACACAGTATTGGATATTCGCTTTTTACATAGAGCCAAAAATGTCTTCTTGGGCGTCGATAATTCGAATAATTTTTCTTTCACATAAATTGTTTCTCTCAATATTTCTAAAAAAAATCTTCTTAAAAATATTGATTCAATTATGATAAAATGAGGGAATGAGTAGAAAATTATCGTACGTTTTCATAATTGTGGCACGATCTGCACACACTGGGCGGAGTCCATATACAGAGAAAGAAAATTGACAGTTTGAAAGATAACTTCCAAGCGCATAATATTTAGGCTCAACACAGTCACATACATCGTGATAGGAATTGTGTTAAACGTGTGGTAAGTCACAGTGTTTTGTAACAAATTAATTCGCAATATAATGTTATTGTTTTATTTTAAGTATTTAAATCAACCGCTGGTCAACGTTATCCTCTTCCTATTTAATAGCTTAATTCAAACGATTTTTTTCACGTTCGACAAATAGGAAAAGTAACTGCATGGTTTTGTTTGTCTAAAAAAAGAGGTAAAATAAAGAACCCATTAAAATGCAATGTGAAGCAATACATCTTATAAAATCTTCCACGTTCACTTTCTTATCAAACTTTTGGTGCGCAATTATAGATATCTCTTAGAGCAGACCCGATGTTTATTTCTTTCACTTCTTTCTTGTCTTAAACAGTTTCCCTTTATCTTTCATTCAAATATTACTGAGATGGCCATTATGCTGTGCTTCTGAACATAAATGTAGCATCTGGGCACGTTTCATTCAGCTCTGTTTTGCTAAGCGCGGGAAGGGGTGAACAGAAAGAAGGTATTATTAAGAAATGTACAGAAATTCTATAAAATTCAATCAGCAATTCGTGTGTCGATGCAAATACGTTTTATTTTATTACTCGAGAACGTGCATTTCCAGTTTTTAAGTATTACCAGCCACGCTTCTTGGTATTTTCATTCATAATTCAACTATGTATGGCAAAAGAGAGGGATAGGAATTCTGAGATGAAGAAAACCTGCGCAGCTGTCATTTCTTCATTTAAAGTCTAATAGTTTTTACTGTTTTAACAATAAAGAAAATAAAAAAATAAATAAAAACAAGAGCAAATGTACATATCCGTCCCACTCCGGTCGTATTCCCTCTTTGGCTGCTTCTCGTTTCATCTCGTCTCGTGCCCCGCGTCTTTGCGCCTCAGCCGCGACCCGCCGCCAGGGCGTATATTCATTCGCGAGGCGGTGCCAAACGAGAGACGCCTGCCTGCCTGACTGCTTGCGTGATTAATTTGGCAGGTCCCCACGCTGTGCCACGCAGCGCAACTCAGCGCAGCACGGCGTTCTTAGCCCGCGCTGTACATTGCAGATGCCTTCGCTCGAGTGTTGCCTGGCGGTACACGAGGTCATTTCGACGGGTAGTGGCAGCCTTGGCCCTAGGAAGTGACATTCCGCCACTCGGTTGATTGATTGATTATTAGTGATTCCGGGCGCCTCAACTAATATGGTCATCAGTCCCATACGTGTAGTGCATAGTTTTGCTCGTGAGGTGGCGGTGGTCTTCCCCCGCTGGAGGATCAGATCCGGGGCCGACCTACCGTCGACTAGCGGGGTTTTCCCCAACCACGTATCTCGCACCAGCAGGGCACCGCCCCAGCCGGGACAAGTTTCAAGTCCCCCGGCATGCGTGGTAGTGTAGTGCATGTTAGTGTGTGTATGTGTGTGTAAGGGATGAGAATATGAGAAGGAAGAGGAAGGAAAGATCACGCGCGGTCCGTCGCCCGTTTCATATGGTACTGCTCCGGCATTTGACTGGCTGAATTCTTCTCCAGACAGCGCCTGAATTCGACCTAGCTGAAAAGCTAGTGTCAAAAATCTTGCCAGGGACTCGAACTTAACACACCCAGGACAGAGGCACTGGAGTGACATCAGTTAATGTCTCTGAGCCATCGCTACCGGTCGCTCGCTCGGATGTTGCCTGTAGTGATGGCAAATTTTAACAAAACATCGTTACATCGATGTTTCGATACATCACTGAAGGGTATTCGATGTCGATGAAAACATCGAGGTTTTAATTATAGACTAATAAACATACTATTTTTTATCCATTTTTAATTTCAGTACGTAAAAGAGATACATTTTATTGTTTGGTTACCAGCATGTTAGCAGTATGTTAATAAAAATAATTATTGAATATAAAGAATAAAATTAATAAAGAACATCGTGTTTCGCTACTTTACCCTTTAGTCACTTCCATCCATACACTATCGAAGCAAAACCACCTAAAATTTCCTCAGATTACATAGGCGAAATGTGCTGCGTGATAAAATGATGAGGCAAAACGATATTGCTGTGGATTGCTGCTTCTATAAAACGTGCCTAAACTCCTTTATTTAAAAAAAAAATTAAGAAAACATCGATTTTTTGCATCAAATTATCGATGTGAAGAAATCGAAAGCAAAGTATGGATGTTAATATTTCGATGTTTGTGGCGGAAAAAACGTCGATGTTTTAAAAACATTGATTTTTTTGCCATCCCTAGTTGCATGGCGGTAATTCGACGGGTATTGGCAGCCTTGACTCTAGGAAGTGACATTCCACCACTCGCGATAATGCGGCCATTTTTAAATATATTTATTGATTATTCGTACTGTTAGATCGGAAATACTGAACAGTTATAACGACTTAACGGAACGAAAAGCCACTCTTAACGGCCGGCGTCCGTTAAACAATTTAACTACTCCGTTAACCAATGTGCAAGTTCACCGTCCCTTAAGAACATTCGAAACAAATGAACTGTACCTAAAGATGACGTATGAGTACTTCAATTCAAAGAAAAAGTTTTTCTTTTATAAATCTACGAAAAGTATTGAAGGAGATACGGCCGATGTCACAAATAACTGTTTTGGTTGGTAAATAGTAAACCCCTGGTATCGTCTCGCCTTCAACTGCATCCGTTATTTGCTCTGTATCGGCCCAATGAAGTTAATAACTATAAGGCAAACAGATGCATTAACAAAATCTATGTACTGGCTTAGGTTGCTCACTGCAGTACCTCTAACCGGCAGGTTCTAGGATCGAGCCCCGACGATGGCAGGATTTTCGACATTAGCTGAGTCGAGTTCAGTCGCTGCCTGGAGTTACTTTACTATACGTTTTCACATTTAAAACAATTAAAGTATGCAATTTAAAATGAAATAACATAAATATAATTAATATTAATATTAAAGTGAAATAGGAAATAATATATAAATTCTAACGTGCGTAGCATTTACTGCGTAAAGTGGGAGAGGTCGACTGAAGGCTAGCAATCTTTATTTCATATTTATTTCAAATGAGTTTTAAATAATTTCTAAAAGATTAATTTGTAAACGTATAACATAAGCTCCAATGTTAGAAACGAACAAAGAAATTTGAAATATATTACACATTCTAACTTACGTAGCATCCAACTACCTCAAAACATGTCTAAAATTACGATCACGAAGCGCAGGATTTTCACAGCGGGCGATTAAGTTTGACGCCCAATTACTCATAAAATACTCATATTTTTGAAAAATTCATTATGACATTATTTGAAGATGTTTTTGATGAACACATTTCATTAAGAAAAAAATTGTATTTTCATAATTGTAGTTGTAAGATGACGCCGAAAAAATTTTTGAATTTTTCAATTTTCTTAAAATGAGGGTTTTCAACCAACATGAGACCTGCGCCATTCCCTTAAACGTCCTTCATTCTATCCAACAACAGAATTTAATCAAACTCGATGGCGCTATATTTTGAAAATGTTCTGTTGTCTTCATTTGAAGTAAGCCCCAAAATTAAAATATCAGTTTCAAATTCAAGGGTCAGTGACATCAGCCAGATCGATTGAAGGATATCAATTTTGGAGAAAATCAGTTGAACAGTTTAGCCGCTAGCGTTGTTCATGGAGAGACATGTTTTGCCGTCTATCGATTTTTCAGTATCAAGGACCTACAAAATGAAATTCTGGCTGCACCACGTGTTAGTGAATTTTTTCCAAATTTCGCAAATAAATTTATCCACTTTTTCGTTGCCAGGGCCGTGTAAAAAGAGTTTTTCGGACGAAAATTCGCAATTTTTTTCAGGCAGCACTACGTAACTTTCTCTTCTTAAGAAGTTCCTTCTTAAGCGAGAGAAAGTAAAATTAACGCCACACGTATTTGCTCTATATTCGTTTAATGCAAGTGCTCATTTCTTCTTGCGTAGAGTAGCGAGCTATCCCTAGCGGTGTGGCGGCGCTGCACATGGGATTGCGTGCGTGAAGCTCACTATTCGTTCCCCGTCGAGTTTTACCGTCACTCCAGACGTCAGTTTTACACAGCATTGGCCTCCTGGATTCTCTGCTCGTGTGACTCGGCTGCCTGTTGCTGTGGCTGTCCTCTTGTTTGTGATTTACGGCTTTTTTGTTCACTATATTTACTGTTCACTTGTTTGTTGTCTGAATTTCCTTTATTCTTCGGCTCAAAACGACGACACTTAGTTTCCCACTCTCTTTTTCCTTCATCTGTTTTCTTTCCACAATGTTTCTCTCAAATCTGTCATACTGGTATAATGTCTGCAGATTTTATTCCGTTTATTTCATTGTTTTGTGCCACCATTTTTGGTTGAATTTAATTTATTATGTTTCTATTTATCATTAATGATATTTCTTCATATCTTTATGTTGTCCTCCTTTCTTTGTGGAGTGCACAAACAATCATACCCTTTGATTTTCCGGCTTGGTCCGGCTACTTTGTAAACGATTTCTTTCACACCCTTTTCCAATTCAATTTTTCCTTTTTTATTTCACATATTTTATTGTCACTCTCATTGGCGTGAGAGCAATGTAAACGTTTCATGTGCAAACGGTATTTCACAAATTTTAAATCTATGTTCACAAACCTGCCCGCCCGCTTACTTACACCTACTCACACTCACTCATTCTAACTGGCTATCGTTTTTCTGGGACTAGAGAATAGGGCTCTTTACCATCTCAGTTGCACCTTGTTTGCTTCTTACTTGCACTTGTCCTGTAATTCATGAGTAATATTAGTTATCCTTTTTGCCTTTCTACTATTTCGGTGGGATCGTTTTAGCCTACTGTTCCGTAATATAATATTTTCCACGTAAAACACTATGACTCCAACGTGTTTTCACATTATTAACATTTCTTATTCCTTATACTATTTATTTATTTATATTATTTATATATATTTATTTTATTCCTTATATTTTTTCTTGACGCATTTCCGCATTTCTTTCACTTCAACTCTAGCCATTGTCATTTCTTTTACATCCAACTTCTAATATTTCCCTTGCACATTTCCAACTCTGAATCAGTTTGACTGCATTCACACTTTATTGGCGTTATTGCTCTGTTGTGCTCTAGATACAGTATGCACTTGATTCCCGCAATGGAGATACACATTTTTTCTCATACTTTTACAGACTCTTCTCGATGAAGCAGACGACAAGTTCCATTTCATCGAGAGTTGAATTCAAGTCAACAGGCACCTGATTATTATGCCAATACTTTATTGTTTTTTCGTGACCATCGTCTAGAACTACATGTAAAGAATATGGTATCTACAGAAATAATTTTTGAAATGTTTGTAAACGTAGCTATTCAAGGCCAAAAAAAACGACCTTCGTTCTTCTGAAGACGCCTCCTGAGTCCTCTTTTGAAGAATTCCCTCTGCTGAATGTCACTCTGTCGTTCGAACCGCTTCCAATATTGCCTTGCTCGCGGTGTCGAACTGCGGACACCCAGGCACTATTGCAAATAGTTCGAGTAAATCCTATTAATCTTCCTAATAGGTATAATCGAAATTAACGTACAATCAAAAATTAGAGGCTTTTTCGTTTAGAGTGCAGTTAATAATCTGCATAATCTTGTTTGGCTGTTCCATTTTTATATCGTATCAATCGATCATTAAGTATCACTTGCTAGATAGCCCTCGTAAAAGATTATTTTATTTGCCTCTTATTTATGCCGTCAAACGAAAAACAAATAACTACGACTCCGGTATAATCATCAATCATAACTTCATAATTAGAATCATAGAATAACAAAGGTGGTTATCAACGTATGGTAGTCAATGTCCTGTTACGCCTATGCCATAAAAAGAAAAACGTTTCCGTAGTGGCCGCATGTATACCACAGATTATCGCCCGCGAGAATCAGCGCAGCTTCCCACTTGCCAGACCACCTCCCTTCTCCCTTGCCAGACCCACCCACTTGCCAGACCAACATCTTACTTGCCGGACCACCTCCCTGCTCCAAACCGCTCCACCACCTAGCATCGCCCCACTTATACCAAACATCCAACAAAGTAATCAGTATTCACCAAATCCCCAAACACCCATCCATACAGTCGCTCACTCACCTGTCATTTCGCTCGCTTGTTCACAAACGTGCCCGCCCGCTCACTCACATTCACTCACTCACCCGCCCGCCCGCCCGCCCGCTCGTTCGCCCACCCGCCCCCACAACCGCCCGTCCACCTGTCCAACCGCACCTACACACCTACCCCCTCCCGCCTACCCTTCTACTCGCTCTCCCGTCCGCACGCTTACTCGCCCGCCCGCTCACTCGCCCCTCCCCCCCGCACGAGCCTATATACCTGCCCGCCAGCATACCCACTCCCCTCCGCTCATACATCTACCCGCCTTCCTGGTTACCCGCCCACTCGCTCGCCAGCCCGCCCACTGGCCCATTCGCCCGCCCGCCCACCCATTCGCCCGCCCGTCCTCTAGCTCGCTCGCCAGTCCGCCCGCCCTTTCGCTCGCCTCTCGCCCGCCTGCCCGCTCGCTCGCCAGCCCGCCCCCTCGCCAGTCCGCTCGCCCTTTCGCTCGCCTCTCGTCCGCTCGCTCGCCAGCCCGCCCACCGTTTCGTTCGCCTTCTCGCCCACGCTCTCGTCCGCCACTCGTGCCCCCGCTGGTTCGCCCGCGGGCGTGAGCGACGACGAGGACACACGGCGCGGGGTGGCGGGGCGGGGCGTCGGGATAAGGGCGGGAGGGCCTTAGTGGGGCTCGGGGCGCTGTCCGCAGCGGCGCGGCGCCTCCGAGGGCGGCTTAAGATACGGATCTAACGCGCCGGGCGGCGCCGCCCCGCTGCATGCAAACGCGAATCTGGCGGGGCGCTCGCCTGCAAGACGGCGCGCCGCTCCGGAAGGGCCGAGAAAAAGAAGACGCGGCGACCCGAGGGTGCGAGTCCCGACGGTCGCGGATTTTCGACTCTGGATATAGAGCTCAGCAGGTTGAATTCAACACTGGTAGCGGTAGCTCAGTGCATCAACTGATGTCACTGCAGCGCCTCTGACCGGGAGGTCCTAGGTTCGAGTCCTGACGGTGGTAGGTTTGTCGACACTAGCTTTTCAGCTAGGTCGAATTCAGTCGCTGTCTGGAGGAGAATTCTAGTGACCGGCTGCTCTGATCGGTCTTTTTCCGTGGTTTCTCCGGTCAACACCAGGCGAATGCTGGAGCAGTACCCTACCAAACGAGCCACGGACCGCGCGCGATCTGTACTTCCTCTTCTTTGTCCTGTCCTCTCCCCTTATACTGACATGCTCAACACTATCACATATTCCGGGAGACCGGTCGGGAGTTTAGAGCTTGTCCCGGCTGGGGCGGTGCCCCGCTGGTGGGAGAGTCCTGGTTAGGGGGAAATCCCGACGGTAGGTGGGTGCCGGATCTCGCCATCCAGCGGGTGAAGATCACCGCCATCTCCCGAGAAAAAAATCATGCACTACACTAACGGAACTAATGACCGAAGCAGTTGACGCGCCCGGAACCGCGAAAAAGTCAATCAATCAATCAAATTCAACCGCTGGCTAGAGGAGTAATCTAGCGGCCGGATGCTTTTTTGGTCAGTTTCTCTGATCATTGCGGGCTGGAGCATTTGCAATGCCGGAATATTTGCCTAACATTCACTCATTCCAACCACCCGCCGACGAGTGAGTGAGTGAGTGTCAGGATACGCACCCCGTGCGATATTTCCTTTCTGTATCTTATATTATTTCTATTCTCTTACGCACACTTACAAACACTACATGACCGCACACTTTGAGAGAGCAGTCAAGAGTTTAGAGCATATCCCGACCGACATGGAAAAGGACATTGAAGACTTGACATAGAAAAGGGGTGCCAAAATGTAAACGATTGGAACAGGAAGAGAAAATATTTTATACTCTAAAATCAATGTATTTAGAAATATTGTCCATTCATAATAGTTCTTTGCAGTATTCAAACATTTTTATTGTAAGGTCCACATTTTCTTGAACAAAAAAATGTTATTGTATTTGTTTGAACTGCAGAATGTCCAATAAATCAAATAAATTTCTCCCGACGGTGCCCCACTGGGAGAAATACCTAGAGGGGAGAATCCCACACGTCGACTTGCAGGTCGACGCCAGATCTCATGCTCAAGTGAGGAAGCACCTCTCCCACATCCCAGGAAAACATGCACTATATTTACGTAACTAATGCTCTATGAAGATCACAATCTTGTAAGCAATATAAAATCAAATAATTCCCCCTCCACTTTATCTTCTGATTCATTAAGAATTGCGCTGTTTTACTGTACCGAAGTTGGCACCACCTACACGCACAGTACCTTAAACCGTTGCGTATCGAACATGTACCGATACCTTAAAGTATTAATTTCAATTGGAAGAAGATCTTACAAGATAATCAATTGCATTCCTCAATGTCTTTCCAATATGGTCCTTTAGACCACCGTTGTTTAAGATTAGAAGTGCCTGGTTTTATATTATATATCGAAATTATGGTGTAATATAACCTAGGAAATTTACAGGTACCACGTCCTTATCTCATTGTTTCTGTTTTAAAGTTGTTTTATACTAATAACATTAATGTAATATGTAAGATTGTAACTGATTGGTTGTGTTGACCTTTCAGACACTGAAGAGAGCCTTACAATTTAGGCCGAAATTGCTTTAAATATATTTCAGTCTACTTTAAATATATTTCAATTGACTGGAATCATCGTTTTTTCTTGTAATGTAATATAAAATCAATTAATTAAGTACACCTACATTTGTCAGAAATATTATACATACAACCATCTCATATAACGATTCAAGATTGAGGAATAATTGCTCTGACAAAAAAAATTTACAATACTTATATCTATAATTGTCACCTTTCCCGTCATCTTGTTGGACGCACCCACGATCGGAGAATGTGTTCTGCATATTAGCTATCCAGGTTGTGACCTCGTTACTGAGTAACAATGTATTTTAATTATTAAATTAGTTCAAAGAATATATCTATAATCTTACATCCTTATATTTACTTATCTATAATTTCAGTTTTGCTGATGTGTTTCTATAAATGCATTTTCTTCCCCAAAAATTGTTTGTCGTATTACATAAGTTACGAAAAAAATGTTTACGTCATGTAGAAGAAATACGTCGAGAGGTATCTTGGCAAGGCGCAGATGAAACGAGCTTCCAGGCAAATGGAAAGGACTCGTGAGCAGATGGAGATTCCGCGAGAAGATGGAAGTGGGGGGGGGGGCAGTCGACGGGGCCTCCACATGTGAGCAAAGGGAGGCGTGGGGGAGGGGAAAGGGGGTGCGGTCAAGGGCGGTGCGGTGAGGCGTGGCGCCCCCGGCTGCCAGTCGAGCGGGGGCGGTTGCGCACCGGAAATAAGCCGGCCGCCCCCGCGTTCACTGGGAGCGAAAACAAGATGCGCGGGTGAGCGGTTGTTGACTCATCGCAACCTCCTTTTCGCTCCCGCGCTGCTGAGCTTCGCGCCGGTTCACCCGGACTCACCCCGCTCCGCCTCTCGCTCGCCAGCGAGTAGATTTTTTACTTTCTCTGCGAATGTTGTAATGCAGAGAGAAAACGAGTGGGAATCCCCTCAACAATATGATCTCGTATTGTCAGGCATAAAATCCATGTTTAAGGTTAGTTTGAGCTGTAACTTAGCACTCACGTCACGATTCAGATCCATTACGCCTGTTCTGAAGTAGATACATTTTTTAATTGATTCGTGATTCAGGGAGCGTCAACTACGGAGGTCATTAGTCTCGTAAGTGTAGTATATGTGCAGTACAGCTCTGAAGAGGACCGCGATATGTCGGTCGAAACGTCGGCACCCCAGCCTTCGACGCGGCGTCACCCGGACAACCCAGATCATGACACTGACTGCGGAAGCCTACGATATCATGTGTAGTGTAAGTGCTTTCATCGGGAGGTAGCGGTGATCTTCCCCCGCTGGATGGCGAGATCCGGCGCCGACCTACGATCCGGATTACGCGCCGGATTTTGCCATCCAGCGGGGGAAGATCACCGCTACCTCCCGATGAAAGCACTTACACTTCACTTACAGGACTAATGATCTCCGTAGTTGACGCTACCGGAATCACTAACAATCGATCAATCTATCAGCGAGTTGGAAATCGCTGTTATCAACTACGGGTGACGACTCATAACTATAATGTGATGCTGAAGCTGTGGCTCCTGCCAAATTTTGATGAATGATTTTTGCAACATTATCGTGTCTTTTGCTATATTCTGTGTTGGGAAGTGTACGGCAGTATTTTGTTATGTGTTTTATTGTTGCTGCTGTTTCATGACATTTTCGGCATTTATCATCTGAGATTGCTTCATTATGTATTTCCGATAATTTCTAGCAGCTGTTACTCTTACTTGAATCGCCATAATAAATCCAGTTGTTCCGCCAAAACGTTTTCCATTCTTCAGCCAGGGTCTTGTAGCTTCCTTATCTATATTTTATTTGTCTAATTGATTCGGAAATGTGCCATGCAATTATTTTGGGTCTAGTTAATTTTCATCTTCTTCTTCATCTTCTTCTTCTTCTTCATCTTCTTCTTCTTCTTCTTATTATTATTATTATTATTATTATTATTATTTATGTTTACACATTGCTAGTTCACAGGATGACCTGGTTCTCAAATAACAATGGGCTTTTCACCAAGTGTGTTATTTACTATTTATTTAAGAATCTGAATTTAGAAAGTTCCGGTCAATGCGACAAGTATTTTAGATGACAGACATTTGCATTAATTTTAAAGGCCTTGGAAGGATATCAAGTTTTTTTAAGATTTTCTTTGACATGTTTTTCAATAAGGCCATTACTGGAGATAATTATGGAGAGAATGAATACTTGGCCCTGTTTCCATTGATATTTGATTTGATGTAATGTGCCAAATCGCTGTATTCCGGAATTTATCACAAAAACAACTCGTGCACTTTAGGCCAACATACTTGTAATCCAATCTTGCAGTGTACAACGTACGTTCGTTCTCTTAACCCCTGAAATCAGCCAGAAGTCTAGAGAGGAAGGAATCGCCAAAAACTGTGTTTTTCCTCAAAGCGGGCGTATTTTACATTGCTAATGACATCAAATGGGGCAGTACTATGCAATTACTAGAGTTTAAATTTATTTGAAATCATTTCTGTTAAATGAGTATAAATCTATACATTCTAATGTGAAATATCTCACACAATACAGATTTTGAATCAACTCCTGTGATGACAGAAATATAAAAAACTTTTTTTTATATTTATTGATCCTTGTTCGACAAAAATTTGTCTTTCAAGGGTATGAAAAATTACATGAACATCATACAGAATATGAGGAGAAACTATATAGCAACCTCTAAACAAATTACTGATATGTAGACTTTTTTAAAAAAAAATTTTGAGTCATAATGATCTTAAAAAGAAACTATGTTTATAAATAAAACATTAACCATAAAAAGTTTTACAATAAATAATAGAAACTGTGGGGGATGTAAAAGATCTTTAGAATAACGTGATTTAATTCGCGGGAATGGATTAACTGTTTTTCCTAATTGAAAAGATGTATAAGCAGGAGAAGAAGAAAGAGAAGAATAAAATTTATCTGAGAGACGAAGGATCCAGGATTTTAGAGGAAGAATACAGAGTTCACGTAATATTTGGTCGTTTCTTATGAACAAGGGTGCTTTCAATGCTTTCCTTAAATAATTATTTTGTATAACCTCTAATTTTTTAATATGAGTTTTTGCTGCACCACCCCAAATGGGGCATGCATAAGTTAACGAAGGGCGAATTAAAATATAAAAATCTGACATGATATTTCACGTGTACTACGAATAATTTAAATTTAAAGGTAGCCAGCTAATCCCTCTTTCACGGCGGCGAGCATGGATATTTATTTAAAATGAAATACTTTGCAAAACTTTTGACTTTAAAACTCCGAAAATTTGTTTCCTTACATTTTCATGGGGTCATCCTTCCAAATAAACGACGGAAGAAAGCAAAACGTTACAGTGAGTTTGCAAGAAGTGTGAATTTCAAATTGAATTATCCATTCAACAAGTTATATTTTCTGGTTCTGCGTCTCGGAAGTTGAATAAACAGTTGAACATTGAGCGCTGATTCGTGAGACTGGTTCTTTTAACATTGCTTCTTTTCACAAAGGAAAGAGACCGGAAACAATTATATTTGAAGAAGGTTTTGTTCACCCTGTCGCAGTGTGAGTCTCAAGTAAATTATCTGCAATGGAAATAAAGTGGAACAATTTACTTCTTAGTTCACTATCATTGTCACTTTCTCGTATACGAAGTAATAAACTTAGGAGAAAGCTATGTAACGTTGCTGAAAATCTATCAACGGAAATACATGTTCCATCAACGGAAATTTCCGTTCACCTGTCCGTCCTTCTGCGAACACCGGACCCTAAACCAATCCTATGATTTTTTTCTAAAATGAATATTGTCTGGTCGATCTGGCTCGACTCAAAGCTCTGCTATTACAAATAACATTCCTTAAAAAGTTTTCAGAATTTTCTCAAAAATTACTGCACGTTTTTCCCTACATTTTTTGTAAAAATAGAGCGAATTTACATAACAGAGTGAATCCTTTAATGAATATTGTGAAAATTATTTTTGGCTTCGTCATTCTGAACTAATTTTATAAATAAAATTTCAGTTGTACCTGACATAAGTCTCCTAAATGTCGGATTTCACAAAATAAAATTATAATAATTTTTTTATGTATTTATTGTGGTTGCTCAAAATTGATAAATTTGGAGCTATTTTTGAGAAACTTTCTTAAATGTTCAATTTTTAAAAATTGATTTTCTAAATCACTTCAAGTCGAGCCAGAACGACGGAGAAATAGCCATTTTGTAAACAATCCTACGTATGGTTTAAGCGCTAGTGATGTTCACAGACGAACGGACAGAGAAGCAGACGGACTTTTTGAAAAAAGAACACCACTTTTTCGGTATCAAGAGGTGTACCTCCATTGAAATCTTTCGGTATCAAACATGTACTT
This sequence comes from Teleogryllus occipitalis, assembly GCA_011170035.1. Taxonomy (NCBI): domain Eukaryota; kingdom Metazoa; phylum Arthropoda; class Insecta; order Orthoptera; family Gryllidae; genus Teleogryllus; species Teleogryllus occipitalis. Next base: position 36,056 of record BLKR01003516.1, on the reverse strand, counting down.
TCGATGAAATATTGAAATCGATTTTCCGCAGCATTGCATAACTTTCTCTACACTACGTGTATTACGCCGTATGTACGTACATATACGAGAAAGTAAAAGAAATGACTGAAAAACATTTAAAAAGCAATTTAATTTTATTGCTCAACCAATGTTTTACATTTTTCTTTAAATAAAAGACAGTGTGCCCTAGATGTGTTCTCATTTGCTCTTAATAACCAATTTTACTGAATTAACAATAAATTTTATTAATACATTGTAAGTAATAGAATGAACGCTTATTTTCCGTCTTTTGTTCATTATTGCAAGAGTGGTAATCGATTTATTAAAAGCATCTGACATTTCGTCTTCAAGAAAACATCCGAATGTGAGGAGATTGTTAGCGAATGCGTTAAGCAGAACGCGACGAGCCTCTGAAGTTACATAAACCTTGTATCAAAACACCCTTGAAAGGGAATAAATGCTGAGCAAGAAGAAATAAAATTTAAAATAATGTGACGAACGCAGAAAGATATAAAAAAATTACGCAGTAGCTCTGTTTAGAGTTTTGTACGATTTCCGGTGTGTATTCTTGCTGTCCGAAATTTTAACATATTCCCCAACTTTCCTTTTTTTTCATTTACCGCCATAATGATGTGGTTTGCATGTTTTTGCATAACTTCATTCAATTGTATATCTTTAGATGTTGGCATGCACGTTTTTAAAAAAACTGAGAAATTTTAGAGTAATAACTCTAAGATGAGGAATTATTTCGGTATGCCGAGCATTTCTACTAGTTTATAGATACCGTTACAACATACTTGTTAAGAGAATTACTCTTGTAGGTGGTGTTTTCTTCAAATGAAATGCATTTAAAATGATACAGACGTATAATTATTAGGAGAACAAGTTGAGAGAGAGTTTTCAAAAATCGTTTCAGGTTCAGATACATATGTTTCAAACCCAGTCATGTCGATTGCATAACTCTTCAGTTGAATATTTTCATCTAAAAATATTTCTTCATAATTACAAAATTTTTAATTTATATGAAAATTATAATCTTTTCTACTTCATGAATTCTATTGTCAAGCAATTTTCTAGAATAGTGTATTCAACGAAGTACATTAATACTAATTTTTGTATTACTACGAAAACTAAAAATGTAGCAACCCCAGATTTCATAAATCTGCTGTCTATGAAAATACGTATTTCAATACGTAATCCGAATGAATAAAATATTACCGTTCTAATTGTATGTTCTCTATTAATAATGGAATGGGAAATTTGAACAGAGAAAACTCGAATCTATTGAATTTGAATAGTTTCATTATTTGCCTTTCCAACATTTTTATCATCCCACATGCGTCTAATAATAATGAATATTACTGAAGCAAAACTTTGAAATAAAATATACTGCCATCTTTCTTAAATTTCAAGTGTCCTTGCTTGCATATATCAAGAATCGCATGGAATCAAAATTCGATGAATCTCTGTTATTTGAAAATATGATGTAATAATGATGTCCCATAATTTTGATTTTTTTAAATTATTAAATATATAGGTTCACATTCCTCTCTAGGTTCCGTTAACAAACAATTACTTACTCATTGCATTTCATTTAATTGTTTAATTATTGAACGTGATTTTCAGACAATATTTATTCAGTTAGATTCTAGAAAATCGTCATTTTTAATTTAACTCTTACCAAATACATATAATTATAATACAAAATATGTCAATAAAAGTCAGGTATTTTTATTGTGAAAACCGTAAGTTTAAGGGGTCCCCTTTTGCAGCAGTCTTTCTCGGATGTAAATTGTAAGCATTCCAGCAACCAAGAAGCCCTTACTCTCTCTGTTCCATGTTACTCTCTCTGTTCAGAGACGCTCCCTTTCACCGGACGTCGCTGTGCATCCGATTTCGCAAATACGTTCGCGCTAGGCGGTCGTCTGTTTACTTCTGGCTGCGAGGTCTCCATGTAAATAAACACGGCAAGATCCCACTCTCTCTCTCTCTCTCTCTCTCTCTCTCTCTCTGTCTCTCTCCTTCTCCCTTTCTCTTCTCCCCTGTCTCTCTCTTTCTCCCTTTCTCTTCTCTTTTTCATTTCTTCCCTTTCTCTCTCTTTCTTCCTCTCTCTCTCCTCTCTTTCTCCCTTTCTCTTCTCCTCTCTCTCTCTCTCTCTCTCTCTCTCTCTCTCTCTCTCTCTCTCTCTCTCTCTCTCTCTCTCTCTCTGCTTCAACGTGCGTGCAGTCAGATTGGTGAAGAGGAAAACTGAGAAATGCCAGGCGGTGACCCCTGTAGCGTCATCTGCCCGGTGGGCGATGACTTTCCCGAGTTTACTGAGCTTGTCCAGATGGAAAATCACCGACGGGGTTGTACTCAAGTGTGCTGACAACTCGTTAAAATTGATGGTTGCTTTGCCGTTTCTGTATTGAACTGTTCTGAGTGAAATGTTATTTATTATTATAATAATTATTATGCGTTGGGTGCAGGGAGTTGGAAATTCTCTATTTTTATATTTTACTTGTAAAGTTGTAGATAAACGTGAAGAAATCTGGTTGTAAGGTCATAGTGTGATCATGCTCTCATGCAACTCTGAGATTTTTAGTTTTGCATGCATCTCATCTTTCAAGGTGACTCATGATGAATATTAATTCGTTAAAGTGACGTTCATATGAAGCAAACATTATTTCTAGAATTTTTGTCACACCCTTATATACAGAAGATAGACGGAAACGTTTCAACCAAACATTGTCTACATATGGTGTACAATAAAAAAATGCTTTTCCAACATCGGCTAACCGATCATCATGAAACTAGACTCGTCTAATTATTTCTTCACGGTGAAAAGTTTTTATGATGTCCAATTTGTTGTAACCCTCCAGTAGATGCTCCTGTAGCACAAGACGATCATGTGCATCAACTTCCACAGTTACCAGTTACCACAAATGCCAGTTTTCATTTTTACTGAAAATTCAATCATTTTATTATTTTGCCTATTCACATATTGCACGTACCGACAGAATTTTCATACGTAGTACGTCACTGATTACGACACAGACGACCTCACGCGTCAGCAAAGCACGGACCGCGCGCGAACTTTTCTTCCGTCTTCCTTGCCTATCCTCACCCCTTGCTTACACACACACACGCACATACATACTAACATGCCCTACACTACCACACATGCCGCGAGACCGGTCGGGGGCTTAGAGCTTGTTCCTGCCGGGGCGGTGCCCCTCTGGATACTTGGTTGGGAAAGAGTCCGCTAGCGGTGGGAAGGCCGGCGGCGGATCTCGCCATACCACGGGGAAAAATCACCGCCACCTCCCGAGGAAAAAAATGCACTACACTTACGAAACTAATGTCCTTAGCCGTTTACGCATCCAGAATCACTAACAAACAATCTATCTATTCACGTATTGCATTACGTAAAACAACGTTTTTGATATTACGTTATGTAAAAAATTGCTGAATTCTGCGCATGTGTTACATTATGTTAGAGCAGTATTCGTGAAATCTGAGTTTGTTAAAATATTTAATTTATGCACTGATGTTGAAGAGTATTTTGATCTTCGTGAACTGTATGTGTATTACTAATCGGAAAATCAGTTTTTGTTAGCAATGTTGCTGTAGCGTACTACAAGTATAATTTAAAACAAATCTTTGGCCGCGAAATAAACGGCTTCTTTGAGGGAAAAACCACTGTCCTGCAAAGTGAATTTTTTAAAGTTGTATCACTCTCTCTGTACTCCGACGATATCTGCACCCCCTGCATGCATGCTCTGTTTGTCCAACCTCCGCCCGCATCTCCCCCCCTCCCAGACACATATCGCGTTGCGCACGTTGCTCCCAAATATTTGGATGCAGAAAAAAATGATATTGATGTAGTGTTGCGGCATTGTGGGCAGAAAGTGACCTTTACCCCTTCACAAATATTTTATTATCAGTCAGATCAGTAGCCTCTAGTGGCTTTGCAAATATCATATGATCTAATACAATCCGCATTTATTGATTTGAATCCATTTGATAGAGGTGGTATGAGAGTTTTTTGTAATTGCATTTGTAAACCACTTCGTTTTAAAATCGAGTAGCTCGTATCGGAAATATATAGTTGCAGTGGTGTATGTCAACCGTGGATGGCATGTTGCATAAGATATTTCGGCACTAAGGGTCAGAAATTGCGAAATAAAGTATTGAACATACATTTTTTGTTCACACGTTATAAATTTTACTTTCTGAACTTGCGTGACAGGCGGAGAGAATCTTACTGAGTGATATCCCAGCGACGAGAAAGGCCTGTGTAAACGCCGCGCGCGTTTTGAATTTTTACAAAGGGAAAGGACACTGAAACATTGCAATTTTTTATAATATTCCGCTCTTGAAAAATTATATAAAATTCCAAGTAAAGTATTGGGCACATCATTAAAAAAATTGGCTCGCGAAAATAATAGCTTTCCTGACCGCATTTGCAGGTTGTGAGTGATGCCTTCTACTGCTTCATTTTTCATGAAACAAGTAGTGTGTACTGTGCAACGCTCTAATGTCTATGTCGTCAATGCTCTTCAGTATGTTTAAACAATTCTCAACAATTTTGTTTACCAAAAATGGTGAGAGCAATTTTACCTGCCCGGGAGTCGTTCCTGAAATTACACAATTATATTTCAATAATTGTCAAAATGAACCAAAGTGCACTGTAATTTTAATTATTAATTGCTGCTTAATTGCTTCTTCAGATGAACTGCAACGTAACTTAGGCCAAATTATGGCGCAATTTTATAAAATCCTTAAGAAAGATACCATACTTTTCTGAAATCGCTTGGTACTTCGTCAAGAAAAAGGATATCTCCATTGGAAATAATAATCACTTAGATATAATTTAATCTCATAATAAATGTTATACATTTCTAGGGTAATAGAGGGGTCGAAAATGTTCACTTTGGCCAATGAATATATAGAGATAAATTGTATAAAATGAAGGTACTTGCATTTATAGATGGGACATTACGCGCTGAATGTGAGGCCACCCGGTAAGTATAGACGTTCGAAATATTCAATAAATTTTCTTGACTGCATCAGAACGCAACCTGCTGAACATCTGCGCATAAGAAGTCTCAAAATCAGAAGAAAATATCGTAGTATGTGTAGCTTCCTTTTCCGACTATATGTTCTTTGGAAAAAAGTGATCATTTTCGACTCCTCTACATGCCCTAGAAGTTTGTAGCATTTATCCTAAAACAACCTGTATATGACATTAGTACATGTTAGATATAAGGTGAGATTTCTATTTTAGCCAGAGATCCGCCCCAAATACAGATCGGTTTCTCGACATCACATCGCAAATAACATTTTATTGGCAACTGAAATGAGCAGAAACATGGTTGACAATATTTTTAAAAAATGTTTGCAAATTAAAATACTTGCTGAGACAGACAGAGACAGAGAGACACTCAGATTCTCGGTCATTCATGTCGGTGACATCCAACTCCGTCCTGATTTTATCTGTTTCTCTGTTACTTTGAGCAAATGCTGATATGGCTCCTTTTTTTGCTTGCGGATATTAATGTCGCTTCACTATCTGTTCATGATTTCACCAGGTTATTTGCCCATATAACTATTCAAACAATTCTCCATTAATCATCTCACGGCAGCAAGCCTATTCCCACACTAAGGGCTTGTTAGGATATAATAGCCAAAATATGTAGCTCATTTGCCTTTGAACATAGTTTTTTATTGCACATGAACACACATTTATTTTATTTTCAAACTCCCCAAAGCGTTCTTTAATACCAATACTCATTCAGAACGTGTAGAGAATCTAGAGCTAAAAATCGTGCACAGATCGCACTTCTCGTCCTAGTACGTCATCCAAAATATTTAACTGTTTCTTTTATCGGGCAAGATGGTTCAGGACTGCTGTCCCCGGAGGTCCTAGGTTCGTGTCCCGACGGTGGCAATGTTTTCGATATTAGCTTGTCAGCTAGATCGAATTCAATCGCTCTCAGAGGAGAATTCTTGCGGCCGGCTGCTCTGATCGGTAAATATAGATCGGTAGATATTTCTCCGTGGTTTCTCCGAACAACATCAGACGAATGCCGCAGCAGTACCCTAACGAACGGGCCACGGACCGCACGCGATCTTTCCAAACTCTTTTTTGTCTTATCCTCACATCTTACACACACACTTACAGTAACATGCACTACGCTACCACCCATGCCGGGAGACTTCTCGGGAGCTTAGAGCTTGTTTAGGCTATGGCGGTGCCCATCTAGTGGGAGATATCTGGGGGAATCCCCGCTAACCGACGGTAGGTCGGCGCCAGATCTCGCCATCCAGCGAGGGAAGAACACCGCCACCTCCCGAGAAAAAGCATGCACTACACTAACGGGACTAATGATACTAGTTGACGCCCCCAGAATCACTAACAATCAATCAATTTAACTGTTTTTTAACAATAGATAAAGAAATGACAATGCCCACTGTGCGCCACCCACACTCGTCAGGTCACCGACCGGGAGCGGTAGCTCAGTGCATCAACTGATGCCACTGCAGCGCCTCTGACCGGGAGGTCCTAGGTTCGAGTCCTGACGGCGGAAAGATTTTCGACACTAGCTTTTCAGCTAGGTCGAATGCAGACGCTGTCTGGAGGACAATTCTAGCAGCCGGCTGCTCTGATCGGTAGTTTTCCGTGGTTTCTCCGATCAACACTAGGCGAATGCCGGAGCAGTACCCTACCAAACGGGCCACGGACCGCGCGCGATCTGTCCTTCCCCTTCCTTGTCCTATCCTCTCCCCTTACACACTCACACTAACATGCACTACACTACCACATTCCGGGAGAGAGGTTGGGAGTTTAGAGCTTGTCCCGGGTAGTGCGGTGCCCCGCTGGTGGGAGAGTCCTGGTTAGGGGGAACCCCACTAGCCGACGGTAGGTTGGTGCCGGATCTCGCCATCCAGCGAGGGGAAAATCACCGCCATCTCCCGAGAAGAAACATGCACTACACTAACGGGACTAATGACCGAAGCAGTACACGCGCCCGGAAACACGAAAAAATCAAAAGTCAGGCCGCCGCTCTGCTCACATCGCGCGACATCCGCCGGGTCGTCCTGGCGACATATCCCGCCCACGCACGAGGCTGACCCAGGGTCGAAGCGAACGGTCAAGAGCGACGGTTCTTTCTCTCACACGCTCCTCTGTCCTGTGCGTCACATGCACCGTTACCTCACCGTCCCACTCCTTGCATCGAACGACCTACACTGAAGGGCGGGCCTTCCTGGAAAATCCCTTCGCAAGTCGCTTACGAGTTCGCGTTTCGTTCTCAGCAGTGGATCTCCGCCCACGTCGAGCCTTCCCTTGGCGGCTGCTCTTCAAGGGATCTAGGGCGGCCCACTCACCAGCGAAACCAACCTCGGGAAAATTTGCAGAAAGTATTTAACTAGCCATAAATCGACTCCTTTAAGGGAACATGGTACATTTTTAGCTTGATTTTAGCTTCCCCAAATATCTCTGAATTGAAGAAAAAAATACAAATGGGCTTTTTTTCAGAAATTTTAGGCCTTTTATTTGGACAAATGTTTAATAACCAAAGTTGCATGTATGAACTTTTTTTTTCATAAATAATTATTTTATTTCAACATCCAGAGAAACAAATGAAAGCGTAGTACATCGCTCTAGTGCATTTTCCTCGCAAATTCTTAATATTACAAAATTCTTGTTTTTGAATGTTATCAAATATAAAATTTGTGATGTACTGGTCTATTTTTCTACACTCTATTAACAACAGTTAATGAAAAAAATGTTTGTGGAAACAATGAATGATTTTTTCAAACATTTACCTATGAAAAATAGCAAGATTTTGAAAATTTTTGAACATGCTACTTTAATTTTTAGTTCACAAGTACGAAATTGTGATATTTCATTAGTTTACGAAATTTCAAGTATATAGGATACATACTTTTTGAGAAAACTGCACTTAAATATGAAGAAACATTACTTTAGAGAAAAGGCATGTTAAAGTTTTGGCTATGCAGACCACTCACCACAAATAGCGTCAACACATTTCTGGTTCATAAATATAGTCATTTATCAAAACATTTTTAGAACTTAGACATTACAGTAGTATTAACAATCATGTAATATCTATGTCTACTATTTAGAAAAACATGTCACTTTCTTCTGCTGGATGAAACAACTTTTTCCTAGCTTGGATCTTGCACCAGGAGTTACTATTGTTTCTGTGGAAACAACCACTTTATTTTCCCTTTTTTCTTTTTTCAATGATTCCCATAAAACGTTTGTTTAATAAATTTCTTTATTCTACTCATTTTGACGAGGAGAAGAACTGTCTTAGCAACGAAATGCGAAAAAATACCACACAACTCGCACACACAAAATTTAAACCAAAACAACACTACAAGTTCCGTGAATGAAGGCAATCGAGCATCACATCTTTACAGAGTAGCCAATATACCCTAAAGAAGATTTTCTTTGCAAAAAATACCTCTAAATTATCCCACAAATATAGGAAAACAGAACTAGAACAGAGAAAGTGGGCGTAACCTATTTAAAATGGCGTGCACAGTGGAATTTAAATTCCTATTTAAATAATTTAAATGGTCCAAAGGTAAGAAACGTTTATATATTCTTGAAGAGGAAAGATTGGAGATTTTTTAAGAAAAAGAAACCACTACCATTCGCCCTTAGCTTGTGTATACCAAGAGCGCAATTTTTGAGGACGAATTTAGTTTTATGTGCCCACTTTAGAGAATGATAAATGTTTTTAGAATGGGTGGCATCGTGGACTGTCGCGACTCCGTCCGTAGCTGGGCTTTCGTGGCAATGGAAGCTTGAGGAAGAGATGGGGTACTGGGAGTTGGGTGGGGACAGCGTCCTCCTATAAGCGTTTTGCTCGGCAGAGTCCGCGGCTATTAACTAAGCTAAGAATACTGACCCTTTCATCTAATTTCATAAATTAGTTTTGTTTGCTGTAAATATTTTTTAAATAATCTCGTATTTTCGCGTGAGAACAATTGTATCTTCCGTTATCAACGTAACAGTTGTATTAGGCGAGGATTAAAATCCCGATGCGTGCAAATCGGTTGTCTTAGTGAATCTTGAGGAATGGGTCTTTTAAGTCCCCTAGTCATCTATTAATAATTGACAGGATGATTGTATTGTATTTGCGGGCTTATCAAGTTTTTATGATCTAAATTCCGTAAGTGTAGTGCATGTCGCATATGAGTGGCAGTGTCCTCCCTCGATCTGGCGCAGACCGAGATCTCGGCTTGCAGAGTTTCTCTCTCTAGGTATCTCATCCACTATGGTACCGCCTCAGTTGGGACAAGGTCCAAAATTTTCACCTATATCGTGGTAACAGAGCGCGTGCATGTGTGTGTGTGTGTGTGTGTGTGTGTGTGTGTGTGTGTGTGTGTGTGTGTGTGTAAGGAGAGGGGAAGTACGAGAGAAAGAATCCACGCGGACCATGTCTATTTGTCAAGGCTTGCTCAGCAATTTGTCGGCTTTTGATTGAAAAAATCACAGAAAACTACTGATCAGTGCAGCCGACTAGCAGAATTCTATCCAGACATTTATTGAATTCAAAAGTACCTTGCGTCCAAAATCAGCCTCCGGTGTCATAATAATAATAATAATAATAATAATAATAATAATAATAATAATAATAATAATAATAATAATAAACGTCAATTATAGACATAATAGCAATACTTTGCTACACAAATAAAACAACTGGCAACAGATGATGGTGGCACCATACTCATCTATTATTTTGGCAGAAAGTTTAATTAAGAACAATTTAGAAAAATTATCTTTGCGAATTCTGAACACAAAAAAAAAACGATTCAGCAAACATAGTTTGCAAGTTTTTGACTGATGAATTTCCCATTGTCAGATTCCGGTAACAGTGAATACTCTCTGTGGCTGAGTTCATTTCTTACGGGCTGTGGGTGAATGGCTCCCTTGTTGAGTTGCTGAGAAAAATCTTATAATAATAATAATAATAATAATAATAATAATAATAATAATAATAATAATAATAATAATAATATGTTGACGTCTGAGATGGTAAGAAAAGGGCCCATCCTCACCTACCGATCCTCACACACCGCGATTCTCCAAAACATATCCCTAAAAAATGTCATGTACATTGTTTTGAAAGAAAGAGTAGTGTTTGCAGAATTATTGCTTGAAATAAAGACAATTGTATTTTTTCTCCACAACACTCCAATTTTTTCTTTTAATGTTTTCCTCGAATAGAGTAAAGGACGCTTAAAAAAATGGAGCAGATCTAATTTCATTGAACTTTGAATATTCAAAAACTGAAAAAGAAATAATACATTGTAGCACCACTAATTTCGTCAATAAAATACCTACGACCGGAGAACTGACGTGCCTGGACGCAAGTACCGTCGCACAGTGCGCAACGTGCGTTGTTCCGGGACGTCTCGCTCGCGTCACGTGCTCTTCCGCATCACGACCTCTCCCTGCTCTTCCCCTCTGCTGCCCTAGGCCAAATCGGGTTACGTCGCGGCGAGATTCGATTTGTTTTTCATTACAGGACTGTGCTGCGTTAGCGCTAACGGGGCCACTGTCAGGGGGCAGGGCGGCCCCGCAGTTATTCCAGGGAATTGCTCCGATGCTTCCCAAAGATAAACGAATCTCTCCCTTTATCGATTATCTCCTGGAGTAACCGTCATCGTACCTCTCTCCAGTGCGTTACGGACCGGAGAGGGGATTGTAGAGAGGGCGTGCGCATATTTACCGGTTCGGATATGCGACGCGTACACCGAGGGAAGTGAATTTCAGAATCTGAACAAGCAAAATTACTGTACTCTCGAGAGCATGCGGGGTTGTGCGTCTAATAAATAACTCACGATGTAATATGCACGTGACATCTAAAATATTGCGATGAGTTAATCTATGGCTAAAGTAGACCCGACTGCGGAGAAAGTCTCTGCCGTTGTATTTATGGAAAGTGTGCTCGTTGTTGCTGCTGATAGTACATCTGTTTTTAAAATGCATGTAGTCACGATGCGGAATGTGTTGTAATTTGTCAGCGTCGGATTTATTCACGATGCGGGTGAGATAAGTTTCAAATAGCACAGCAGGAAACATAACTAGATATGGGAATTTTTGGGTTCTCGAATCATAACAAAAATAGAGACTACGGAAATAATCATTGCTTAAATACTGTAATTCAAAATCTGTTTTTATTAAAGTTATTTCTAGTAATGTTTGAAATATCCTGTTTATCCGTATTCGAATTTAAGTATATGCATTGGTATTTCTTTAATAAACAACACATATTATATACAACAATTTTACTTTTAGCCCAGTTTTAAAGGTTTATTTTTGAGTAAAATAAATCTGGAAAATGGAATTGTTTTTTCTAAATTATTGATCATGATGAAAGGACACAAGATGTACAATAGATTCTACTTTGGTTTTCTTTTAAAATGATAGGCTGCTACTTCATTAGCTTAAAATGTATAATATTAAGTAATTCACATGGGCATAATTTTCTTTGAACATGTTTTATTTTTACACAAGTTGCACAACAGTGTAATATCTTTATATTTCTCGTTTTCCGAAAATAATTTTTAGTGAACTTCATGTATGTATTTCGGAGCAATTCAGTTTTATATCAAAAGAATGGAATATAGACGAAAGTTTTATATTGAAGTAATTGATGTAAGTATAAGAATTCGAAAGGTTCTGAATAGTAGATGTTATACTCATTTTGAACTTTAAGTTGGAAATTCGTCCGGTTGCGCAGGGCGCTTGAAGCAACTTCCAACCATCAAGTGGCAATTTGCGTCCCTAACGATCAAAAGGTTCTGGGGCCGATGCAACATAGTTCCGAGATTCCCTGGAGTAGTTTGGAAGACGCCTGTTGCGCATTCACAACGAAGACATCGATTGCCCTGCCTGGCGCGGGAACGGAGAGGCGCCCAGTCGCTGCACTCTCTGCATGGCCACGCCCACTCACCGAACCGTCCTTCGGCACGGCGCTTCGCACCTTGCGTTCGCTCCCCGCCCCGCGCTTTGGCATACTGCGCGTCCAGAGCCCCGCCTCTCCACGCCCCATTCTGCCCCATCCTTCCTCTCCCCTCCTCGCCTCACCCCTTCCTGCTCTCACTGCCACCGGGAGCGGTAGCTCAGTGCATCAATTAATGTCACTGCAGCGCCTCTGACCGGGAGGTCCTAGGTTCGAGTCCTGATGGCGGCAGAATTTTCAACACTAGCTTTTCAGTTAGGTCGAATTCAGTCGCTGTCTGGAGGAGAATTCTAGCGCCCTCACTACTTCCTCTTTGTCTCACTACTTCCTGCTCACTCTGGTCCGACGCCCCACGCCCTTCCCCTCCTCTCCTCGTCCCGCCACTCCTTACCCATTCTGTCCCGTCTCTCCACGCCCCACCCCTTCTCACCCACCGCCCAGTCGCTGCCCCTCCGCTTCCCGACCCATTAATCATCTTCTCTACTACGCGTCACCTTTTCCTGCCCACTCTTTCCCTCCCCTCACCGCCCCATCCTTTCCTGCCCTTACTTGCCCCTCCTCGCCTCACCTCTTCCTGCCCCTCCCCTCATCAACCCGACACTTTCTACCCATTCTTTCCCGCCCCACCATACCCCGTTCCTTCACACCTACCCTCCCGTCCCTGCTCACCCTGCCCCTCTCTTCCCTGCCTCATCTCTCCTCTCCCCTACTTGTCCCACCACGCCTCATCCCTTCCAACTCACTGTGCTCCGACTCCACGCCTTCCCCCCCCCTATACTGCACCCGCCTGTCCTACAACGCCCTGCCCGTGATGTCCCGTCCCTCCACGCTGCATCCCTTCTCACCCACCCTCCAGTCCCTGCTCACCCTGCCATATCCCTGCCATATCCCTGATCTCTCCCCGCCATATCCCTGATCCCCCCTACTTGCCCCTCCCATGCCCAACCTTTTCCGTCCCTCTACGCCCCACCTCTTCCCACCCCGCCCTCCACACTCTAGCCACTCTATTCCGATCCTCCACATCCCTCTCTTGTCCGCCCCGCCTCTCCCTTTCCTGTTCCCCCTTCCCCGCCACATTCTTCCTCTCCTCTCCTTGCCGTTTCCCGTCCTGACTTCTTGGCCCGTCTTGGACCACTGTCAGTTACAGCCTCAAGGCCTGGGACCGTCGTCCGGCACCTGCTTTGCAACCTGTGAACTTCCTATGAGCTTCCAAGCAACCTATGAGCTGCAACCTATGAGCTTCCAAGAATTCATGTCCCCCTTTGCGGATTTCACTGTCTTTAATGCTCTCTTTCATACCGGGCGAATGGCAAAGGAGAACCGGCCACGGACTCTCTGAATAGTCATCATATCGATCAATCAGTCTCTCCGTTACCCCGCCAGACTCCATCCCATATCTCGCCCTGTTTCTTGCTTCATGTCTCTTCCCCGGAATATCTGCCTTCGTTCTCGCCGTTGCCAACCAATCTCTCTCACATGTTCCTTCCCAGATTCACCGCATCGTTCTCCGACCCGTTATCTCTCATGATCACAGCGTAATTCTCACTCTTCTTCGCCGCTTCGTTGTCCTACCCAATCCCTCCTAGATTACCCTCTCTATTTTCACTGTTTCCACGTTTTTCGATCCCTTCTACTCCGGTTCTCTGACCTCACTTCTCGTTCTATGCCTGGTCTCCTTGTTCCTACCTAGATTCCCCGCTTCAACTGTTTCTCCGTTTCCCAGTCTTCGTACCCGCTACCAGTACTACTCCGCTCATTTAGATCGCGTTTTTCGTCTTTTTAACTCCCTTTTTCCTTTCTGTTCTCTATTGCATTTCACTCTTCATTATCTATCAACGGCCGCGCCACCCTAATTACTTCGACTTGTCTTCCGCCAGACACCTTCCAGCTTCGATTTCTTGTTCGTTCCCGAACCGGTTTCTAGACCGTGTCCTGTGTCAGTCTACCACTGCTTGTAAGTCTCGTTCTCCGTCATCACTACGCCCGGTTTCTCGCGTCGACTCCGTTCTTTGCGCCGGTCCTTTCTCCGCACAATCCATCTTTTCCTGCCCCTTCCCATTATCAGTCCCTCACTTCACGTCCCTTCGCGACTCCTACTCGATTTCCCTTTTCGTCGACCCCCGCTGCCTCCTTGGACCGCCACCGTCTCATTTCCCTGTCCCCCTCCTTCTACTCCCCCTCGGCTCCACCCTTTCAGATGCGAGTAACTTTTGCTCGACTGGCGACACCTCCAAAGCAATTTCAATCCTTTAATCCCGGCGACGCGACGGCTTTCGCGGAATGTAGCCACTCGCTTCTCCCCACCCCTCCCCCTACCACCCCTCGCCTCCTGGCTCTACATTCCCCTCCCTTCCGCTCCTTCGTACCGCTTCGCTGCGTTCTCAAGCCCCTCCGCCAACCCAGCGCCCTCAGCCCAGCCTCCGTTGCTGCGATCTCCTCCTTCCACTCGCCGCCGCCATCTGGCGGGAACTCCTTCCACCTCAGAGTGGTTCTTCTCACCCGTTTTAGTCTTCTTTTATAGACGAACACGTGCGAGCTAGCGGTTGTCTTGCGTCGCTCGAGTTACCTTGAATATCAGTTGCATCTTTTATTTTTTCTTTTACATTGCCCCCTGTCTTGCCATGACAGTAATCTGTATATATTCAATGTACGCACCGGTAGCGGTAGCTCAGTGCATCAACTGATGTCACTGCAGCGCCTCTAACCGGGAGGTCTTAGGTTCGAGTCCTGACGGTGGCAGGATTTTCGACACTAGCTTTTCAGCTAGGTCGAATTCAGTCGCTGTCTGGAGGAGAATTCTAGCGGCCGGCTGCTCTGATCCGTAATTTTCCGTGGTTTCTCCGATCAACACCAGGCGAATGCTGGAGCAGTACCCTACCAAACGGGCCACGGACCGCGCGCGATCTGTCCTTCCTCTTCCTTGTCCTATCCTCTCCCCTTGCACACACACTTACTTTAACATGGACTACACTATCACATATTCTGGGAGACCGGTCGGGAGCTTAGAGCTTGTCCCGGCTGGGGCGATGCCTCGCTGGTGGGAGAGTCCTGGTTAGGGGGAAACCCCACTAGTCGACGGTAGGTCGGCGCCGGATCTCGCCATCCAGCAGGGGTAGATCACCGCCATCTCCCGAGAAAAAACATGCACTACACTAACGGGACTAATGACCGAAGCAGTTGACGCGCTCGGAAACACGAAAAAATCAATCAATCAATCAACTTCAGAGCTGTTCTTCTCACTCGTTTTAGTCTTCTTTTATAGACGAACACGTGCGAGCTAGCGGTTGTCTTGCGTCGTTTGAGTTACCTTGAAGATCAGTTGCATCTTGTATGTTTTCTTTTACATTGCCCCCTAGCTTGCCATGACAGTAATCTGTATATATTGAATATATGCAGAAATTGAAATGAAATAATGTAGCTTCTGGCCTTATGAGAAGTGGCTTTGGTGTCGTTTGATACATAGGCACTTGACAAAAATACAAAATAAAACAAAAAATAATTTTTATTTTCATTAAATAATGAAATTGATTATGTATTTGGCCTATTTTAATACTGTGCATCGGTGACTGAATTCTCATAATCAGTCCGTCACTGTGTGCGACGCAGCTGATGTCATGCGATAGCATGGTGCAAAGGAAGAGGCCGCCCACTATTAAATATTTGCTAATTGCGTATTGAATAATGGAACAGCTTACTTTTTTTTATATTCTTCGTTTGAAAAAAAATGTACTGAATATATACCATAAAGAAACACTTTTTACTGCAGTGTTATAGTGAGTTTTCGTTCAGCATCATTTTTTTCTGCTGCAGATCACTTGTTAGTTTTAATGCTTTCAATAAATAATGATGCTCGATAGTTTTGATGACGCGAATAAACCTGAAGTTCTCAAAGAAGAGCCCAAAATAGACGAATATTTTGGACTGTGAGATTTCTTTATTCGAGAGCCGCTTGACAACAGGGATTTTTTTCTAGGGCTTTTTTCCAGCCAACAGCCGGTTACCCTTTACGTCCCGATGGACGCATATTCGACCATACACTAGACAAACACACTTGCGGGTTCCTCTGATCTGGGGTCAGCAGAACGCGAGGCCCTCCGCAACAACACATACAAAGTCAAGGGACAAACAATCATGCCCAACGCGGGACTCGAACCCGCGTCCCTTGTCGCTCTTAGCCACCTCGGCCATCCAGGTCGGCACAACAGGGATTTACTTTGTAATATATCATCTATTTTGATTTAGTTCCCTGGTTTTGGCATTCAGATCTCAAAATAATTTCTCAAATTTATCACATTGTATCACTAACATTCTCCCTCCCATCTTACTTCCATCTTTCACTTTTCTTTGTTCACCGTAAGAGTTACCTTCAGCCACCTGATCTTGTAACACAATTTTCATTTCTTAGCACTTGATGTTTTGTTTTGTTCTTTCCCGTTTCGATCTTGCCTCCTTTCTCCACGTGACCCAGCAGACTCGTCTTCAGACCAACCGCCATTCTCAATTTTTCACCACCCCATCCCGACCTCCAAATATCTCACATACCACCAACCGCCGGCCACCGTTTCCCCCGCCAGCTCATCTCGACTGGCTGACCGCACTGCCCTCCCCGCCCATCACCCTCCCCCCCACTCCACCACCCCGCCCCGTCTGTCCCATCACCCCGCATCGCCGCCCCCCTCCCCGTTCATCCTCCCCCTCCCACGCGCAATAATGAAATTGCTTCCTTTCGCAGGCCCGAGAGGCCTCATAAACATTTGATTCCGCTGTAGGAGCGCCCGCTAAAAGCGGCATTCAAAGCGTCGTAATTGGATTTCAGGGCTCGCTGCAGAGAGCTGAGAATAGTTACTGGTCTCGCGAAGAGAGGCCGTGCTTCCCTGGTTTGCATGCCGAGGCGACGTAGCTCGCCTGCCGCCCCCGCCCCGTCCCCACCCTCCCCGCGAACACTTGTCGGAGCACTCGCTTGCGGTGCCTGCACACCCGCCTCTCATTTGCTTACGCGCGTGCTAACCTCGCTTCTCTCTTCTCAACTTATCGCCTCTCGTTCTCCATCTGCCGCGATCTCTTTTGCGTTTTCGCTGAGATGCTTGGTTGCTTTGTCCTCTCTTGATAGTTACCTCTCAATTTTCCTCGTCTCTTTACTTTTGTATTCTCGATCTCCGGTTGTGCTGTTTTGATTCTTCCTTTTCTTAGTCTCTCTCCTCGATTTCATTGTTCACTTTCTCACCTGCTCTTCTTTTCTGTGTATTTAGCCTCTCGCGGTCGTATCTGCGCTTTTCCGTGTTGCTGTTCGAATCCCTCTCTTAATTATCTCTTCTTGTATTCGCTCTCTCTCCCCTCTCCCCCTTTTTCTCTCTCTTCCTCTGCCGCCATCCTTTAATCTCATTATGTTCAGTTTCCCCATTTACCTACTCCCGTCTCCCCCTTGCAGTAATTGTCAGAACACACTCTTGGAGACCCTGCTCCTCTCCTCCTCTTTTTTACGTTTGGCTATTTACCTGCTTTCTTTGCGTCTCCTTTCCATCAGCTTATCACCTCACATTCTCTGCCTGTCGTGGTGTCTATTACGTATTCGCTGAGTTGTTTTGCTATTTCGCCCACTTATTTCCTTCCCCCCTTTTTCCTAATTTCTTTCTTTTTCCTATTTTCCTAATTTCTCGCCTTGTTGCTTTCTTCCTTCATTCCTTCCTTCCTTATTGCTTTGTTCCCCTCCTCGGTTTCACTGTTCACAAGTTCCTATTTTTGGTTTCTTTATATATTAACTCCTTTGCGATCTTATATGCACTTCCCTGCGTTGTTTTACTTTTCCTTCTCATATTCTCTCTTCCCGTGCCTTTTCTCCTCCCATTTTACTTTGTTGCTTTTGTGTTGTTTCCTGGTTTTCTCAGATACACTCGCTGGCGAACGATGTTCTCGTTCCCTCTTCCATCTACCCCCATTTCGCATTTCTTCTTCCAGCATTCCTTTCCTTAATTCTTTTCTGTCTTCCTTACCCTGCCTCGTGCATTCGATTCTTATTTTTTTGTGGGTCTTAGATATCATTCAATGATTAGTTTAAATTACAAGACTGATAAAAATTTCGTAAATTTGATCACCTACCGTGGAGATGCTGTTATTATTTTGGTTTGTTTGATGTGTTTTTTTTCTTGTTTTTGTTTCCGTATTTGAATTCTACCTGCAAACCTATGTTTTGTTTCAATGTCGAGATGTATTTGAGCATCAAAGCTATTGTAAAATAATGAATGCCAGGCCTATGCAGAACACTAAAGATGGAATGAAATGTTTAACCATTAAAGTTTTCAATTTCCATATTTTTGCTGAGTTGAAAGAGCGTTGAATGAAATGTTATGACTAGAAACTGGATTATAGAAAAAAAATCCACAAATTGAACTTTCTTCGTGAAGGGAAAATCATTTAAAAATTCAATATACAAGCAATATCATTTTGTTTCGTAATGGAAACGTAATGAATGCACTTAAAATAGAGCAGCAAAAACGCATCTTCTGGTTTTATCTACGTTTTACTAAGTTAACGTTATAATTTTATGCGAGAAAGTTTTATTTTTTGTATCGTTGTTTGAACGTCATAAGAAACTACGTAATTAACTACATTCTCCCTTTTCTACCAACTGTTTTGGGAAAAAATGTTATTGCATTTTCGGGAAATTTCAGGCATTTGTCGTATCTGTGAACGAACTTTTCAATCCCCTATTCGACGAACGTTGCTACCACTGATGTGTAATGGGCCTGATCTTTGCTCCGAAGCTCAGCATTGGACTAGTAGCCAATTCTTCAATTCTAGGAAAAAAATGAAAAATTACGAAGTTGGAAATAAACACCGGGTGATCAACCACGTCGCATCTCCCCAGATGTTGTTTGTATATATCAAAACTGTGACGGTTGTCATCACAAATAACATTTCTACTCGTAAAAAAGAAACCAAATCTCTTCTTACCTTCTCGCTACAGAGTAGAGAGAAAGCTATGTATTGATGCGCAAAATAACTGCGAATTTTCGGCAGAAAAACTCTTAATACAGGGCCCTGGTAACAAACAACTGGATAAATCCAGTTGCTAAATTTTGAAAAAAATTCCTCTAATACGTGATGTAGTGAGAATTCACGTTTTGTGGGTCCTTGTTAGCGAAAACTTGAATGACGGCAAAACGTCTGTTTGACGGTCCGTCTGGCATCTGTCTGTCTGTGGATACTCGGTTCAGCCGATTTTCACCAAAATTGACTTTCCCTAATCGACCTGGGTGCCCCTTTGATTTTCAAACCGATATTTTAATTTTGGGGGTACTTTACATGACGCTCGTGGGACATTTTCCAAATTTTCAAAAGAAATGGCTCCAACATGTTTCATTAAATTTTGTTATTGGATAGTGTGATATACATTTAAGAGAAATGGTGCAAGTCTCATTTCCGTGGAAAACACTAATTTTTCAAAAAATGCAAAAAATTAAAGGAATTCGGCGTCTTCCTGTAACTATAATTATGAAGATAGTGACTTTTCCCTTAATGAAAGCTATTCCTTAAAGATTGATTTTGAAACAAGGGAAATTTATAGTTTCGCTGGATTTTGTGTGAAATAATGGGCGAGATAGTTCGTGCTGTTTTAACTGTACTCTTTTTGTTTGAAAATTTATTCTGTATATATGGCTCATTCTTCCGTGAATTTCTGGTATAGTATTCTTGTCGTGAAAAAGTGAATATTCTAAATATATTAAGCTTCGGCGGGAGCATCAATCGCACCTGACACTTTCACTTGTCTAAAGCTCAGCTCAAATTTACGATATGGAATCGTTAGCAGCAGAGGTTATGGGGCAAGAGATGTGATAACTGCCCAACCGTAAATTCTCCACTGTCTAGCAGTTTTACCGGGAGCTGTGGCTCGGTGCAACAACTAATATCACTGAAATGAGCCTGACTGGGAGGTCCTAGGTTCGAGTCCCGACGGCGCGGTAGGATTTTTGACACTAGCTTTTCAGCTAGGTCGAATTCAGTCGCTGTCTGGAGGAGAATTCTAGCGGCCGGTTGCTCTGATCGGAAGTTTTTCCGTGGTTTCTCCGAACAACACCAGGCGGACGCTGGAGCAGTACCCTAACAAACGGGTCACGGACCGCGGACGATCTTTCCTTCCTCTTCCTGGTGTAATCCTCCCTTTTTATACACAGAAGCAAAATGTTTGTTGTAGTTACATAGCAGAAACATTGAATTTACAATAAATATCATTAAAAATAATATAAAAATACGTCCATGAGCAAGTTTAATATTTATTATTGGATTGGAAATCGCCAGCTCTGGATCAAGTTTCTACAAATCAATTTTTCATTCCACTGAAACTCAATTGTGCCCCGAATTAAATCGGAATCAAAGATGAATTAAATATAAACGTATATAGTCAGTTTACAACATTTCGCGTCACCTCTTCCCTCTGGCCAAGAACTCGTTAACCCTGCAGCCACGCCGCGGGCCTACATGCCGCGCATATAACGTCAGCCCTGGATTTCCGCTTTAGCGAGGCCGGTGGAAGCGGGCACGGACGAGGATGATAGCAGGCCGCGGCGCGGGCTGGCGTCTCGCCCCGGGGCCCAACACCGCCCAGCCGCCCGGGGTCAGGGAGTCGCCCGACTGGGGGCGGCGGTGCGTCGCCTTTATGCTAATGAAGCTCAGGCGGCGGCCGCGGTTTTACGAGCAGTAAACCACGTGCGGGGGGGTGACGGGATGCGGGTGCGCGCACGTCGCCTGCAACTCGCCCGAGCTCCTTGTTGCCGGGCGCCTCCCTGCCCTCGTCACCCGCAGCGGGTGCCTCGTCAACGCTGCCCCGTCAACGCTGCCCGTGCCGCCGGTCTAGCCCACGCTTCTACGCCGCCCGCGCTACCGATGCAGCTCAATCCTGCGACGCCACTTGCTCTACCGACAAACTGACGACGGCACTTGCTCTACCCAAACCGTCGACGACACTGACGCTTCCTACGCTCGCCGACGCTATCTACTCTGGCGATGCCGCCTGCTTCACCGGCACGTCACCCTGCCCATGTTCCTCCTCCAACGCTACCCGCTCCGTGGACCCCACCCACTCTACCGACGCCCTCCAGTACGAACACGACATCCACTCTACCGACGCTGCGCACTGGACCGACGCTGCTCTCACTCTATCGACACCCTCTACACCGGCGACGTCACCTGCTCTACCGACGCTGCCCACTCTGGCCACGCTACCCGCATCACCGACGCCATTCACTCTGTCCATGTTCCTCCTCCAACGCTACCCGCTCCGCGGACCCCACCCACTCTACCGACGTCCTCCACGACGAAGACGACACCCGCTCTACTGACGCTGCCCACGCGACCGACGCTTCCCACTTCCGACGCTGCTCACTCTCTCGTCACTCTCCACTCCGGTGCAGCCAAGTTTACCGACGCTGTCCACTACCAATGCTACCATGCAGCCAGCTTTACCGGAGCCAGTCACCTTGTCCATGACTCCTCCAACGCTAACCGCTCTGCGAATCTCACCCACTCTACCGACGTCCGCCACTACGGCGACGCCACCCGCTTTACCGACGCTGCCCACTCTACCGATAATGCCCACTACCGACGCTGCCCTCTCCAGCGATACCGCCCGGCTTCGACGACGACGCTCATTTCGTCGATGCCTTTCTCTCCTCCAACGCAACCCCCTCCCCTAATGTCACGGCCTAAGACAAGGCCCATCTCACGCCGAACAACGTTCACGCTAACGCCATCAACTTTGCCTACGTCGCGCACTCCTCCAAGGCCTTTCTCTCTGCAGATATACACTTCTCGAAAGTCCGTTCCTCCGACACCCCCAATGTGAGATTACGCCATTCACTCAGTCGATGCCTCTTCCTTCCTCAACGCAACCTGCTCGGCCAACGTCACCTGCTCGACCTACACCGCCGATCTCCGTCAACGCTCGACCGTGGATCTCCGTCAACGCTCCGCCGACGCCGGCGACTCCTCCAGATTCATCGCTCACTCCACCAGCACTGCCTGCTCCGTCGACGCCGAAAACGTCTCTAACGCCGCCCTCTCCATGAAGATATACCCCTATGTCCCTCGTTTCATTTTCCCTACTCCATCGCTGGCCAGCGACCTTCTGATGGCGCTCTCAACATCACCACTGTTCCATCTACACGCCCCGTCATATCACTGTCCCTACCAGCTCCGTCTTGCCTCGTCTTCTTTCCACTCGTTCTTCTAGCTGCCATTTCTAACCCTACTTTCTCAGCCTTGCTCGAATTCCTACGCTGTACCCAGTACTCGGTGTGGTCTCAGTCTTATCGTGAATGTGGCTGACCTACCACCTTCAACAAATCAATAGGTTTACGTGCTGAGGCCTAGCTCTTTAGGGCAGCTCTTCTGCCTTCACCCTCTAATCATGTATCTAACAGAGAAAGAAGGTATCACTTGAGCGACGAAAGAGACGATTTGAATGTATTTCGGCTTCTTTTAGGATTGAGAATCTTTTACATGACAAAATCTTTAACACGGGACATTCTTCTTAACTTTCCTCCGAAGGAAGGCATACGAAAATTTTTTCGCCCCCAAGAATTAATAGCTTTGATCAAGTTTGAACCCGCGATCTTGGGTTTAACTGTCCGATACGCTACACCACATAAGCGTTGCACCACTGAAACCCAAACTATCCACCTTCAGTATTCTCAACGTCTCTCCGCCTCCAATGCCCACCTTCCAGTAATCCTTGGCATCTGGCTAATCTTGCAAGTTTTTCCATTCTTGCTGACAGCCCTGACCTTGTAACACCTTCTCGCGCCAACATAATGTGCTTTCCATTCTTACAGCAGCTGGATGCCACAACCGCGGTCTCCCATCACTACAACCACCGCTCATCCCTGCCCCTACCGCGTTCTGTACAGTTGCTGCTACCCTCGGTTCCGATTAATGTCCCCCTGCCGCCCATCTCTGCCCCTGCTGCCCCTGTAATTTCCTTCTCTGACCCGATCACCACCACCAGCCTTGTATCCTTGCCACCACCCAGTCGCAGTCCATACTATTTCCTGGCTGGTGGTTGCAATGGGACATCATGTATCCGGGTGACATCGCCTGTGGTAGCGTCAAGTAAATGATGTAACTAAGTTTCGTACACATGAGAAGAAAATAGGAAATTTCCTCAATATGGTATTGACTTTTACTACTCATTTTGTAGAACTCACTTTATAGAACGGGTAAGAAATTTTTTTAAATTTCTGTGTGCGCTTTTACAACAAAATTTCAGAGTCAAAACGTAGCTGAGAACATGAACTCTCTACGAGAATTTCCCAGATGATCAAATACTGGAGATACTTTACTGGAGATATTCTCGGAGAATTCAAGTTCTGCACAATGAACTGGTTCTGTTGAAATTGTTTGATAGAAATTATCAAAGTTCATTCATTCAATTTTTCAATGTAATTTTCGACTTTCGGTCTTTTTCACTCTAAATTCTATTTTCCTGATTGCTGCAATTTTAGGAAAAGGATTCAGTTTTCGATGTTCTGTAGAAGCACTTCTGTTATCTCTCCGATTAATACATTAAATGCGTTGCATTATTTAGAGTTAATTCCAAGCTATTCTACTTTCTTTTGTTTTAGTTTCGCATTGTATAAATTATGTTCATCACACCCAACACTATATTCGGCAAACCTCAAAACAAAACCACTAACATTAGTTAAAAGCAATAATTAACAAAGTGCAATATACATGTGACCATTGTGAAATGATTCAAAACTTCTACTTGCTTCTTTTAATACGATTAACTTGTATCTATAACCATTATTCGCCATTTCATTCACGATTTATTTGTTTCTTTATTCTGAATATTTCACTCTCTGCTTTTCTATCAAATTGATAACATTTTTCCCTTGTCCAATATTCGCTAGTGGTGCATGCACCGCCTCCCCCTGCATTCCCGTTTATACGCTATCTCACAATCCTTCCCCGCGGCATCTACGTGCAACTCATACGCAGGCCACTCACGCTATCCCGCGTTCTGCCCTAACTTTTATACTGTCGCCCTGGCCTTAGTAACGTCTCCGGCCAGCGCTGAAACCACTGTCAGCCACCGGCATCATCACACCTCCGCTCCCACTTCCATCACCGTCATCACATCCGTCATCACCCTCACTACCGCCACAGTCTCCGTTTCCACACTCGCCATCGCCTGGAATATCCGCCAACACCGCTCCAGCCTTCTACAAACGCATCCACCGCTCCCACTTCACACAACCGCCGTCCCACACCGCACCCTCTTCATCAACATCACCGCCAACGCCCTCTCGGTCTCCTTCGCCATTGTTTCTGCTTTCGTTACGTCCACGCCCCCGCCACATCCTTCGCCTATTCTCTGCTTCCCTCGCCATCTTCTCTGCCAACGGTATTGTCATCGCCAACGCCCCCACCACTCCACACGCCACCGCCTCTCCCTCCGTTTCTCTCACGCTACCACCACCCACTCGGCTTCCGACACTGTACCATCACCTGTACCTCCGCCAACGTCTCTACCCCCTTCGCCTCCACGTTGCATCCGCCCTCCACCCCCGCCTTCACCACCGCCTCCGCTTCACCTTCCGACGTCAACGTCACTGCCAAATCCATCGCTACCGCTATTTCTCACCCTCTAGATTGCATTGCTGTTTCAACCGCCGCACCCACTTCCAACGCTTCTGCTTCTATTTTTCCGTTATCACCACCCCTTCCTCCTCACCATTACTCTATCCACTGCGACTGATCGCAACCAGCGGTCTGTCGCAGCCTGCTCTGCGTCACCGCTCTCGCCGTCCCCCGCCGTAACCACCACCGCCGCCGCGCCGCCCGGCGCTGTGCCTGGCCGCGCTAATCAAGGCGGGCGGGCGAGTGCGCGTAATGAAATGAATTAATTCACGTGAAACGCGCGCGCGCACGAGCGCGAGCGAGTTAGCTGGCAGCGCGCGCCCATCCCGCCTCACCCGTCCGTCGTACCCCTCGCCTCGAACCGTACTCGCCACGCCACGCCTCACCCCGTCCTGCTAGAGTCACCCCGGCCGCCCGCCCGGCCGCACCTCCCGGCCGTCCCCTCCCGCCCCCACTCCCGGCCCCCCCACAGCCGCCACCCCCGACCGCCAACCCCTCTCCCCACGCCCACCCCCCCGCCGGGCAAGCGCCCGCCTTCACGGCCGTCCGCCCGCCCCCCCCCGTCCGCCCGCATCTCCAATACACCTCACCACATCCTCCACGCTCCTCCCCGTTTCCATCCCCGCCCTTCCCTTACCGCCCTCCTCGCCATCTTCCTGCTCCCCTCCACACCCGACCACGCCCTTCTTGTCCCCCTCGCTCCCTCCCTGCTTCCATCCCCGCCCTCCCCTTACCGTCCTCCTCGCCGTCTGCCTGCTCCCCTCCTCACCCGACCACGCCCTTCCTGTCCCTCTCGCTCCCTCCCTGCTCCCACAGGTCCGCTCTGCACTTCCAGCCCCGCCCACCTGCTCGCCTCGCCCACCCCGCTTCACAAACCCCCGACTGCCCCTTCTCGCTCGACCCACCCCGTTGTCCGCTCCCCGCTCACCCCTAGCTTTCCATGCCCCCGCCAGGCCCGCTCTGCGCTTCCTGCCCCGCCCATTCTACTCACCCTACCAATCTGCTTCGCCCTTTCCTGTCTGTCTCGCCCACCCCATCGCACGCTAACCCATTCGTCCCACCCTTACCCGCCCCGAGCCACATCACTGTACCCCCATCCGCCTTGCCTCGCGTCGCCGCGACGCGTCTCCTTTACCACTCGTACCCCCTCCCGTCCACACCCTCTCCTCTCTCGTGATCTCTGCTCTACTCCGTCACGTCTTGCACTGGCTGGAGCCGCCTCGCTCTGCGTCACCTCTCTAAGCCCCGTTTCGCCCCACCCTCCCCCTCTCCATTCGGTGGCAAGACCACGTCCCACTGCGGCAAGTGAGCGAGTAGCGCCGCGACGTGTAGGGGCTCGGAGCCGTCGGACGCCGCGGCGGGAGGAAGGACTCAGATATCATGTTTGTATAGCTCCTAGTGATGACGGAGGTTTTTGCATATGGCTGAGAACTAAAAAGGTCCTTTGAGAATAGATGCTACTTCCCGATCCGAATGATCGAAAAGATCTTCTATGGCATATATTGAAGGGCATATGTTATTCATTTACTAAAAATTCAGTTTTAATATACGCGCTGGGCGTTTTTAAAATACGTCGAAGATGTGTGATTGCTCTGCAAGATACGTTTCTTATCAAATTGTAAGAATTAAATTTAGCTTAAAAATGCATATATATTGTGACTGTACTTACCTCCGTTCCCAAATTAGGGATTCAAAAATGCCTGGGCAAGTACTTACCACACATTAAAATTTTGAATGCATAATATGCTGCAATCGAGAATTATTAAAGACAAGGGATCGTTCTAGGGGGAAGCGCCTTTACCCGGATGTTGGTTTTGTTTTTGTCACTTCTCTTATTGGATTCATTATGCATCAATTTACTCGTTACAATTATTTATTAACTCACAAAGAACAAGAATGTTTAATAAATACAAAGACCTTCATCACATGATCGAATAATATTAATATAACTAACATTACTGTTGATTAATACTACTTGGAATATACACTTTGTTATTCGGAAGCTCCTATGTTCTTATACGTTAGTAAGACACCAATATTCTGTATCCTTCTGCCTCATTCTCAGTACTGCGTTTGCCCAACCACTAAGCAATGACAATACACTCGCTCCCCATTAAACCTCTGTCATCAGCTATCATTATCCCCTCTTCCCATTCTACACAAGTTAACGCGTCTATGATTGCAATAGTTCAATTCACCTCTCACATGTATTACGAACTTCCTTACTTATCTGCTATTCTCTCACTCCCGCTGTGGGAACCGCCGCCACTGCGATGTCCTTGAAGCCACCGGTTTGGGGTGGTCGTTCGTCGCCGCGTGGCCGCCTATTTCCCGCGCTGCCGCCGTGCATTATCCAGTGTTCTGCTCCTTGATCATTCACGTACGTCATATTGATACGAACTCTCCCTTCTAATGGTGATTCTCAGATCCGGGATTGTTATTTTTTTCCACGTGGCACTAGTTCATGGTCCGCATGCATCACCACACCACGTGCTTCCACTCTACTACTTCGTAATTTCCGTCCATTGGCGAACTGAACTCAATAATTTCCAATCTTAGATTATTGTCCGATATTCCGGGCGTTCGTCTATGCGTGTAATAGCACATCCACAAACCTTTAGTCCTTGATGCTACCCGGTTTCATCATCTCACCTTACCAGCGTTACACAGCACGTCCGCCTCGCCCGCCATTCCTCCCCCTTCTCTTCTAACACCCTCGCGTCCCACCGGTCGTGACACGTTCTTGGCCGTTCCCAGAACCGTTCCTCCCGTAGACCGATTTGGGGCCTCTTCCACGCGTCTAATTCGAATTGGCGGACTCTGTCTTTTTTTGATTTGACGGTCAGATGACCGTTAGGTCATAATATGTTATATAGAGATACATTTTCCCTCTTTTAAATGAATGTTGTCAAATGAAGTGTCAATCAAAAGAAAACTTCTGAAGGTTTTGGCGAATATAGTGTGCCTCAGAATAAATGTTGCAAACTTTTAGGGTACCTAAGGGGTAGAAGATTGTTATATTTAGCTATGAATATACAGAAAATTTTATGTAATAAAATGACACTATCATGTGCCCCTTTGGTTCGCAAGTTGCCATATATGAGTGATTAGCAGGTCTCACTCTCCCTCCCTCGGTGGCTCGTTGGTTAGCATGCTCGCTTCCCACGGCACAAACGCACGTTCGATTCCCGGCCGAGACAAATATCTGTGCGCTTTCTTTACAAATGTCCCAGTATCTATTGCTGTATGACGATGAAAAAGCCCACCCTAGCGTTATGAAGACTAGTGTAGACGGTGAAGGGATGTCTTCGTACTAACCACACGAACCCTTGTCCCATGGCCGAGAGGCTGGGTCACCGCTGGTCGGCCAAGGCCCGTAGAGAGCTGTCAAGCCAGAGAACAGGAACAGGCACTGGTACAGAATTTTCGTATACCTGCGAAATACTAATGCGTGATCACCAATCGGGAGAAATTATACATAAAACTTCGTTTCATAAAATTTGTCTCAAAATATCCATTGTCAAAAATGTGATCATTTTTCACACTCCCCCCTTCATGCATAAAACTTTTTGACTTCTGATACCCTTGCTCATTTTACTGTAAAAAAAGCTTTCGGTTTTTATGCCAAGATTTTGAGTGTCCACCTGCGTGTCTCATCCTGTCTTGCACTCACGATTTCTATACTGAATAACCGTATAACAGTGCGTCTTCCGACAGTAAAACCTAATTAATGAGGAGAATTCAAGTGACTGGCTGGTCTCATCGGTAGTTTTTCTTGGTTTCTCCGATCAATAGCAGACAAATGTCGGAGCAGCACCATAAAAACCCTCCCACAGACCACACGCTATCTCTCCTTCCTTTTCCTTCATCTACCCTCTCCCCTTACAAACACACTCTCGCATGCGCTCCACTACTATATATGTCGGGAGCTTAGAGCTTGACCCGGCTGGAGCGGGATCCGCTGGGCGGAGATACCTGGTTGGGGAAAATCTGTGAAGCCAACGTGCAGGTCACCGCTGGTTCTCACTAGCGGGCAAGTCTGGAGGAGAATTCTAGCGGCCGGCTGCTCTAATCGGTAGTTTTCCGTGGTTTCTCCGATCAACACCAGGCGAATGCCGGAGCAGTATCCTACCGAACGGGCCACGGACCACGCGCGATCTGTCCTTCCTCTTCCTTGTCCTATCCTCTTCCCTAACACATACACTTACACTAACATGCACTACAATATCACATATTCCGGGAGACCGGTCGGGAGTTTAGAGCTTGTCCTGGTTAGGGGGAAACCCCACTAGCCGACGGTAGGTCGGTGCCGGATCTCGCCATCCAGCGGGGGAAGATCACCATCATCGCCCGAGAAAAAAAACATGCACTACACTAACGGACTAATGACCGAAGCAATTGACGCGCCCGGAAAAACGAAAAATCAATCAATCAACTAGCGGACAAGGAATCACCACTACCGCTCGGAATAAAACATTGTCTACGCTAACGGGACTTAAGACCACATCAGTTGACATACCTGGAAACATCAAACAAACGTAATTAATGAAACCATGAAGATGTCCCTTTGGCCCTTACCGTCATAATTGAGACATTTTTAAACCTATTACATTTTTAGGGTTTAGTCGTTCTGGGAAATCCAATACATAGATGATTCAATTAGAAATTCAAATACTTTATAGAATTACATTGACTATTTGATAGCGTACGATATCATCGCTCAAATTTAATTCCCTCAGATAATAAACGCTTGGAAATATTAGAAATTTTACACACGCACAGTTCCGTTCATATGATGTGACGCTGTTTTGTAGCCTGACTTTTGTAATTCACGTGGCAGCAGTCCAGATTTTATTTCTTCTACTCTTAACTACAAACGGACGTGGTTAATTTAAACTATTGCTCTTTTCATAAAGTGTAGCATGTGTTACAAACGAGTACAAAATGTCCTCAAGCGTCGTTGTCACTTCGTATTATTCTAGTATTAGGATTTTTATTCCAGGTGAAAACAACTGTAAAAGCTACATAAAACTCCTGTACATTTGTCACATTCTGCTTTTCTGCACTACTCCTGTTAAACTTGTGAACATTTCTAGTAGCTAATGATTTTTTTCATTTGTCGAGATAAAAGAAACAATAGATCACCAAAAATTTGTAAAATCCTGTGCTGGTGCAAAGACATGGTTTGAGAGACAAAATGGCAATGTAATTTCCTTTAATATCTTGTCATTAAAACATCACAAGAGGAGAACTGGCATAGATTAGACTATTATTAACAGTAGATTTTTCTTACTGGAAAAATCAGTACTTCGAGTTTGGAATTGTGTTGTAGACAGAGTCAAATGAGTCTGAGTAGATGACAGACAAATATTCATTAACCCTCCGCATACCAAGTTCTAAATGTAAAGCTGCGTACATGTGTATCTCACACGAATATTATGCAAGATTGCTTTGAAATAGGATATAACTAACTCACGTATGAACATTTTCACTATTTTGATCAGTTAATATGTAATAAAAGATAAATTGAATAGATTTAATAAACTTTTATTACTTAATTTCTCATTTAGTAGACCACGGCTCTTCATCAGAATACCTCTTAATATCATTCCTGTTTTAGGGTATTGCATACATTTATTGTTTTAGTGTCAGAATGTGTAAAACACGTACATGACGATCACTTAAAACATATTTTCTTAGTCATTCTGTTTTTTATTTCGCGCATAGCATATCTTACAACTTAGGCTGAAAAAGTACATTCAGGAAATGTAGAGCTCACCTCTTCCCCACAAAGCAAAACGTCTCATTGCAGTCCGTATTGTGTTTTCAGTCAATACTAATTTTTTTCAGTCTCTCTTCAATTTAAGGTTCTATAAGTTCTTGCCCCAGGTCCAACATCAATTTTCACATTTTATATCGTTTTCTAGCAACATTTTATTGCGGATTTAATACAATACTTATAGCGCTGGCAAACAAATACCAATAGATCGAAAAATATTTAATAATAATTATTAAACTCTATGACATTCTAATATTCTACAAATATATTACCGTGAACGAGAGGCAGCCGTCATTATCGCCTTCTATTATCAGTGCGGTGTTACAACCAACAATGACCGCTCATCTATTCGTTTTCACATTTAACACAATTATGGGACGCAATTTTCGAAAAATCTGGTTTTTCAACCAAGATGAGACCCGCGTTATTCTTTTAAACATCCTTCATCCAACAACAAAATTTAATCAAAATCGATGACGCCACTGTTATTGAAAATGTTCCAGGGGGAATCATGTAAAGTACCTCTCAAAATTAAAATATCTGTTTCAAATTCAAGGGGCCGCGATATCAGCCAGATCGTTTGACATTTATAAAATTTGGAGAAAATCGGCTGAACGGTTTAGCCGCTAACGTTGGTGACTGATTTGTTTTGCCGTCAATCGATTTTTCAGTATCAAGGACCTACAAAACAGGGATTCTGGCTATACCACATTTCAGAGGACTTTTCCCCTAAATTTAGCAACTGGATTTATCCACATTTTCGTTACCATGGCCATGTAATAAGCGTTTTTCAGCTCCAAATTCGCTGTTTTTTTGTTGTTGTTTTTTGTGCTGCATACCTTTCTCTTCTTAGGAAGTTTCTTCTTAAGCGCCATAATGTAAAACTTATTGTACCAGACAAGGGTCAATGACACGTTCTTGAAGAGAAATTTGAAAATATGAGGACAACCTCAAATAAACAATCCCAACTACAATAAATTCACTGTTTCTTGTTGAATGAACATATATCTTTGTTACAGAATTCAAACATTTTCGTGATTTATACGCATTTCTCTCATAAAATTCACTCAGATGACAGAGTTGTGCCATCAACATTGACAAAAAAATATTTAAATAAATGTCAGAAAATATTTGTCTTTTGTACTAACGTAGACGTTCTGTAGAGATAGTTACGAAATGCGGCTAAAAATATTGAAGATTTTCTCAAACGCATGATTCGGAGAGCTGATAAATAATATATTTAATGTGTTAGTGTCGATGAAATATCCAAGAACCGTGATAGCGTAGCAATAAACGCGGAAATCTGCGAGATCCAGTACAAACGTTAGCTCGGGCAACTATTTATGAAGATTTAAAACCCTCCCAGAAAAATGTCGCAGTGATGCAAACTCTAAGTGAAGTACTTCGTCATTAACCGCAATATAAAGTTGAAATGAGTGAACTTTTTGCAAGTACCACTAGTACTTAAACGTTGGGAAACTTACAAATAATTCGAGAAAGCGATGTAGCAGTAAAGAAACGTGGTGATAAATAGTTATTGAATAATAAAAGAACTTTTACGTGTGCCATACACTACATTTTAGATATTTTTACTGACTTGCACTTTATTTTAATTCTAGTATACAAATCACTTAATGACTGCCTTGTTGCATCAATATTCCTAACAGCTGACCAGACAAAAGTATTTTCCTTTATTTCTTGCTTTCACAGTTTTATCTGAACTTTTGAGCATCGTCCCACGTTTAGCGCTATTGTTAAATTTTGAATTTAGCACGCTGTGGTGCATAAAATAAAGTTTATGTAATTAGTTTATGTTAAGCTTTATTGCATGAGTATTGAGTGCATGTTTTGAAAACGAGCGACGTTAGGAGCGAGTTTTCAAATTTGTAAGAATACAATAAAGCGACATTACAAACAAGGTGCATTATTTTGTTTTAAGCATTATCATTTTTTAAGAGAATCAAACTTAATTTTACACAACAACATTCTTGTGACGTCTCGGGTATTTGACATCTATGCGAGAAAACGGTGGTCGGCTGTTCCGTTTCCCGCAACCACCGGAAGATTCTTTCTTTGCGATTGACTGAATGTGTGATGGCTCAATTATTCGTACTGTAAAATCTAATACGTCTTTATTTGTGTCGTAAAATGCCCTTTTATCAACGATTTCTTGCAACAGACAAGGTCGTTTATAATGCTTTTCTAACAAAAACTATTTTTGGGCACAGCTAGCGAAATCTGTCAGGCGAGTTTTGAGTGCGTCGTGTCCGTTTGTGTTGCAGTACGTCCGCTGAGCGCTTCCATCCTCACCGAGAGGCAAGCCCTGTCCGCGGGCCGGCGCATCGAGGTGGACTGCATGGCTTCGGGGTCGCGGCCGGCGGCCAAGCTCAGCTGGTGGCTCGACAACCAGGCGCTCGTCGGCAGCGTAGACAAGGTACGTTTTGCTTTCTTCAATTCCTGATGAAGGTGAATCTGTTTAGAAACAATTCCAGGTTGTGGTGTTAAGCTCAGCTGGTGGCTCGACAACCAGGCGCTCGTCGGCAGCGTAGACAAGGTACGGTTTGCTTTCTTCAATTCCTGATGAAGGTGAATCTGTTTAGAAACAATTCCAGGTTGTGGTGTTAAGCTCAGCTGGTGTCTCGACAACCAGGCGCTCGTCGGCAGCGTAGACAAGGTACGGTTTGCTTTCTCCAATTCCTGATGAAGGTGAATCTGTTTAGAAACAACTCCAGGTTGTGGTGTTAAGCTCAGCTGGTGGCTCGACAACCAGGCGCTCGTCGGCAGCGTAGACAAGGTACGGTTTGCTTTCTTCAATTCCTGATGAAGGTGAATCTGTTTAGAAACAACTCCAGGTTGTGGTGTTAAGCTCAGCTGGTGGCTCGACAACCAGGCGCTCGTCGGCAGCGTAGACAAGGTACGGTTTGCTTTCTCCAATTCCTGATGAAGGTGAATCTGTTTAGAAACAACTCCAGGTTGTGGTGTTAAGCTCAGCTGGTGGGTCGACAACCAGGCGCTCGTCGGCAGCGTAGACAAGGTACGGTTTGCTTTCTTCAATTCCTGATGAAGGTGAATCATCGTAGTCACACCTTCAGTTCAGGTTGTGAATCATTGATTAGTAATTGCGCGCGCGTCAACTCCTAAGATCATTAGTCCCGTAAATGTAAAATTTTTTTACGCGGGAGGGGGAGGTGATCTTCGGTGGGTGGCGAGATCCAGTGCCAACCTACCCCGTCAGCAAGTGGGGTTTTCCCCAACCAGGTACTTCCCACCAGCAGGGCACCGCCCTAGACGGGACCCGTTCTAAACTCCCGACCCGTCTCTCAGGGTGTGAGGTAGTGTAGTGTAGGTAAGTGTAAGCGTGTGTAAGTAAGAGGTGAGGAGAGGACAAAGAAGAGGAAAGATCACAGTGCGGTCCGTTGCCCGTTTGTTAGGGAACTGTTCCGGCACTTGCCTGGTGTTTATCGGAGAAACCACGGAAAACTACCGTTTAGAGCAGCCAGCCTCTAGAATTTTCTGCACACAGCAGCTGAAATCGACAAAGCTCCGGTGAATATCCTGCCACCGTCGGGACTCGAACCCCAGGACATTCCGGTCAGAGTTATTGCAGTGACTTCAGTTGATGCCCGGAGCCACCTCTCTTGGATTTCATCTTATATATGAAGTTTTGGATTACACGTTGTTTGGCAAAAAGTGGACTTCTGTCACTCCAAATACTCTAGGCCTTGTAACATCTATTCTCAATCGTTCCTCATTATGCATTGGAATTTAATCTATGTCTAGTTAATTTTCAAAAACAATTTTATATGCCTAAGCAATATTCATTATTATTATTATTATTATTATTATTATTATTATTATTATTATTATTATTATTGCCTATCTTGTGGCTCAAGGATAGCTCATCTTTTTGTGAGGCGGTTCCACGTTAGATTCTTAACCGGGACAAAAATGAACCTGTAATAAAATCGTCTCAGTTTCTATTGCTGTGTGACGAAAGAAAAAGATCAGGCAGGCCAAGTAAGTTAGGTACGGTGCTGGGAATACGACATGCTCGCCACATGATTCCCTTACACCCAAGCGTTGATAATAAATAAAAACAGGACGAACGCCTGGGAACACTGCTAGCTGGTAAAAGTCGAAATAATCCGATCTTAAAATGTCAAACACATTCATACATTATTATTATTATTATTATTATTATTATTATTATTATTATTATTATTATTATTATTATTGTTGTTGTTGTTGTTGTTGTTGTTGTTCTTGTTCTTGTTGTTGTTGCAGATAGATGGCTCGTTTCAAATATTATTGAACCATACAGGATGAATCATATGAGGATACCAGGAATTAAGACATTTGTTTATTATGTATATATTTATTTTTAGCTTTACTTTTCGCACATTTGGCATGTGCCTTTTCAAATGCTTTATATAACAAGCTGTTGACAATAAACATTACATCTTTACGTAATAAAAATCAAAGGAATAAATTCCATATATGCCATTTAGAGCTATATCAGTGTTCAACATACAATATTATGAAATCTTTTTTTATTACCTAAAAATGGAATGTTTATTGTCATCTGCTTGTGTTTTTTTTTCTTTTGATAAGGCACATGCCAAATGTGCGAAACTTCAATATATATATATATATATATATATATATATATATATATATATATATATATATGAGTATATATGTGCTAATGTTTTAATTCCTGGTATTTTCATATGATTGATCCTATATGGTCCAATAATATGTGGAAACGAGCCATCTATCTACTACATTAAAATAGGATCAACAGGAAGAAATTCAACTATTCCATTATTATTATTATTATTATTATTATTATTATTATTATTATTATTATTACATCACTTTAATACTTTGTAAATCATTTCATGAAAGAAAAACACTCCTGGAAAATGTATCTCAACCACACTTTCGTCATAACTCTGACCACGTTCTCACATGGCAGCATTCTCCTCGCATCCTCCGTCCGGACGGCGCGTCGGGCGGTCGTCCTGCGTCTCCGCGCGGACTTCAAGCCGGGCGAGAGAGCTCCCATTCTGCCGCGCGCGGATTTATCGGCGTCCGCCAACGCTTTACGCCGGCGCGGCGCGGCGCCACCGTATAATTCCCAAGTTGGCCGCGTCCGAAGGGGCAGCGCGCGCGGGCCGTTTTGTTTCGTAATCGCGTCGTTTGGATGCCACCGCGAGCCCTCGATCGCTCTCCCGCGCAGTCGAAGCGAAATTGTGGACCCGGCCGCCTCGACCTCCTTAGCGCGACCGCAATGGACGCGCGGCCGTTATGTGATGGGATTATCCCCGCGGGGGTTTGGGAAAGTTTTTCAAAATAACGCTATCACGTTGGCAGCTGTGAGAAGCTCAATGTGATGCTTATTGAATTCGTCAGTATGGCTTTGAGTATCAACAGTCGATTCTCAGGTGTCGTCTCTAGAAAATATCGTTTTTGCATCCACCTGGGGGTGTTAAGTGTTGACTCTCACGACGAGAAATCTGGTAAAGTCCAAATAAAATGTAGAAGGCGAATTTTTCTAAAACATGAATATCTTTTTTACATATATATATATATATATATATATATATATATATATATATATATATATATATATATTACTATGGATTTAA